>JAODAL010031667.1:0-48105 GCA_025379985.1 Phyllomedusa bahiana
GAAAAGGGCGAATTTCTCAAAACTTCGATTCGCCAGGTTTGTCGAATTTTCCACAAAAATTTGTTTACACCAGAATTTATATGCGGCAAATCGCGTTAAAAAACAGCTATTTCCTGGCTTCAGAGAGGCTGTAGGGTGTTGTAGAACATTGTGCCATGCTCAAATACGCATAGGGAGCATGGTTTGGTCTTCATACAATGCTGTGTTTTAGTATGACACGCAGATTACAGCCGCCGCTTTTAGAATCGCTTCACACTTCACTTCTCTGGGCAGTGGACAGGGGCAAAACTGACCAAATAACTGAAGTGGGAAGCAAGGGTTTCATCATCATCATCATCATCATCATCATCGGGAGAAGTGAGCGGCAGCTTGCGCATCAGGCAGTGGCGCAACCCACAAGTTGGTAGTGTGGCTGGGAGTCAGCAGTGTGGCCGCAGTGCGAGGTTGGGAGCCAAACAGCCATGATTTAGACCACCCACTTTGCAGGTCCCAAAAAGTAGCGATGAGAGTCCCCAGGCAGCGGAAAGTAACAGTCAGTGTGGAGCATTGGTGGTAAAATCACCTACTTGGCGGTGTGCCACTTTTCTGACAAGACACCAAAGGAGGCGAACATGGCTATGGGTAGAATCTGTGGGCAGAAAGTAACGCGTGACCAGGAACCTAACTTTGGCATATTCAGCATCACCATACAGTTGCCTGGGAGAAACGTGTCTCAGATGTGGTGGTCTATCCTGCCGCAGCAGAAGTACCCATTGGCATGCCTCTCATTTCAGGCAGTAACTGGTCCAGATGCTCCTGCTCCTCAACACTCATGGTGCCAGCAGTCGTTCACCGAGACGATTTCCAAGAGACAGTAGTATGCGTCTAGCCATCCCTAAGTGCAGAAGCTGACTGTGCTCCTGTCCAAGTTGGTGGTACTGCTGTCCCTACCTTTTCAAGTGGTGGACTATGCACTGTTCAGAGAACTTGATAGGAAACTTTGCATAAACTTTAGCCATTTTTACACTGCCAAACACACCCGCCTTGAGTTAAACAGAACAGAGAAATTATGAACAGAGAAAAACAGAGAGAAATCGACGAACAGGGCAAAACAGGGAGAAATCAAAGAACAGGGCAAAACAGGGAGAAATTGATGAACAGTGCAAAAGGCCAATAATGATTTCTTGATGATCCAAGCGGACAGGGATACTCCACTGTGTAATTTTGATGTCAGCCAGTGGCAAACTCATGCTTTAATGTGCCGTTTGCTCAGGGTCATTCAGGAGGCCACATAATTTTTTCAGTTGCCAGGACTACGGGATACCCCAAAGTCATTTCACTGCTTCAGTCCTGGAACATATGCTACCCAAAACTGTCTGTTCAGGGGACTGGAGACGTGGCGACTATATCTTATGACCACATGAGTCCGGTGGCGGCAATGGGCAGCCAATGAAGGGATTGGAAGAGGGTAGAGGAAGAGGAGTAAAGAGGAGAGAGGTGAATCAGGCAGGCAGAAGAGTTAAGGATGGACTGAAGGGGAGCAAGGGTGCTAGATGTGAGGCTACAGAGAAGGATGTTGCAATATTGTAGATGTGAGATGACGAGGGCATGGACAAGCATTTTTGCGCTTTCAAAGTGAAGGAATGAGCGGAATGGGGAGATATTTTTCAGGTGGAGGCAAGGGTAAGGGTTTGGATGTGTGGTTTGAAAGGCCAAATTGGAGACAAAGGTTATCCCAAGGTAGCGGACTTGTGGAGTCAGTGAGAGTGCAGCGGTTGGTAATGATAGAGAGACCTATTTGCGCCATCGTCCATCCTCCCACAGGTCTGACCGGGCGGTTCCTCAGCGCTCACGTACCACTGCCACAGCTGCGGTGGGAGGTTGGAGTTGTTAGAGCAGTACCAGCTCCACCTGCAGCAACCTGAATCTGGAGTTGTTGATGTCTGTTAAAATGAATGTTTTTTCTAATCAGGTGACAAGAGAGGAGGAGCAGGAGCAGCTGGAGGAGGTAGAGGGAGATGAGGAAGACGAGCCAGATGACACTGACACACCATGGCAGTATACAGTGGAGATGGAGGCAGCGAGTCCCTCAGAGTCATTTTTTTCAGATGGTCCGCTGCATGCTGATTTGTCTGGATAGTTACAGCCGAATAATCACCATCTGGCAGAGGGATGACTTCTGGCTCTCCACCGTCTTGGACGCTCACTACCGGTCCAAAATGGGAGCATTTTTTCACCTGCCAAGACAGAGGACAAACTCAAGTACTATAGAGACATTCTATGTAGTCAGTTGGCCGCTGCCTATCTGCGCTATCGTCCATCCTCTAACAGATCTTACCTTTTTATTCACCCCCCCATAGTGATTTAAGTACCCACCAGCAGCAGCACCGTGAGGAGACCCTGAACCCTGGATTCTTCTGGCTACTTGCCTCATCTACTATTCTGATGCTGCCACCCACCTGATGCCTTACACCTGCTGCTAGCTGCTCCTTCAACCACCCACCATCTTTACCAGGGACTGGTATTGACACCCACCTCCCCACTCTTCACTGGGCCTTTATGTAGACTTCTGATGCTGCTGCCACCTCACCATGCAGGTATCATGCTGCTGCTGTCATTTCCAGGCTATGTTACCATGTCACTATCTGGCTTGAGGTTGCTGATACTGCCACCTCCTCAATTTGTCACCGAGCTGCTGCCACCTCAAAATTATGACATTGTGACACACTCCGGCCTGATGCTGCTGCTGCTGCCACTACCTCCACACTGTGTAATTGTGCCAGTCTGTGGCCTAATCATGCTGCTGCCACCTACAAAATCTGTCATTTGCCACTCTGTAAACTACTCATGCTGCTGCCAAATTTTGGCCCCTCTCGTCGTCCACCCTGGGGGTTTTCTAAGCTGTTTTCCCCCTCCCCCACTCATGACTTTGGGCCACTATGTTTGGTTTTTCCCCGTGTCACTGGGGGGTCGGGGGCCCAGGGGAAATGATTTTGGGGGGGCCCCCCTACTGTAAATAAAAAATATTCCCGGGCCTATGGGACTAAAACGCCCATTTTATCAAAAATTTAATGGCAAAACAAAACTGTTTGTTTTAGTACAAGTAGTTCACATTTGTCAGCTAACATATCATAGACACAGGGCTAATAGCTCCATCCATACCCCCCCCCCCCCCAACAAATCCCCCCCCCCCAATAAAATCCCCCCCTCCCCCCATACAATATCCCCCTCCCCCACATACAATATCCCCCCTCCACCCACATACAATACCCCCCCCCCCCCCCAAAAACCCACAACAATACCCCCTCCACCCACATACAATATCCCCTCCACCCCACAACAAATCCCCCCCCCCACATAAAATATCCCCCGCAACTTTTCCCTTTGTCACGCACCTACCCCTTATAAAAAAACACCAGCAAGAAAGTAAAAGTTGACTCCTATCACAGGGTAGGTGTTCCCTCATCTTACAACAGGGACACATGTGCATTTTGCCATTACCCCGCGTCAATATAAAAACTTACAACATATAGAGACCACTAAGGTCAGCACCAGCTCAGGAAAATAAACTACAACACCACCTATTAAGACCAACATAGAGGGGTCAGACACCAGCTCGGGTTTTATAACCTAAAACCCCACTCCAATAGAGAACCACATTAGAGGCCCAGGGACACCGCTCAGGTATAACCACAGCCCCAAATTTATGAGCCACATAGAGGTCAGATACCGTCAGGTATAACTACAACACCCCCATATGGAGACCACAGAGGCAGACCCACTCAGGTAAACCTAAACACCGCCATATAGGACCAATAGTGATCTGACACCACTCGGGTTAAAACTACAAACCCCCCATTATAAAACACATAGGGCAGACACCAGCTAGGTATAACCACAACCCCCCCATAAAAGGGGACCACATAGAGGTCAGACACCTGCTAAGGCCAATCACTTACAATAAAAAAATAACCCTTGATGTCAGGGACTCACCAGAGAGTCTGGCGTTCTTTTCCCCTTCATGATCGTTCCGTTTCCCCCTTTCTTCTGCTCTTTTCCCAACCCCATGATGACTTGCCCCCGGCCATCACCCCTGCAAAAATTACACAAAAATATCTTAGAATCCTAAATTTTCCCAGCATTTTTTTACCTATTCCCCTTGTACAAACCCCCAGGGGTGAGAAGGGGTACAACCCTTTTCCCAAATTTTGGAGGGTGGGGAAAGAGGCCACAGGTAACTGATGGGCCCCTATTTAGGTAGGTAGCCCCCCGTGGATAATTGCTAGGCCAGCCCCGGGTGGTGGGTGGTACCTAGCCACAGGGGGGTAGGTAAATAGCCCCGGTGATTAGCAGGCCCTTAGCAAGTTATAGGCTACATTATTGGTGGCCCCAGTTGTTGGCTGTGGTAGGTGTTGGTGATCCCCAAATTAGTTAGGGGTGTAGGTAGGTGGTTTCCCCCCTAAGGGAACTGTAAGTAGTTAGGGTCCCTTTAAATAGGCTGCAAGCAGTTTGGGGACCCCATTTAGGTACTATACAGGCAGTTAGGGGTCTCCTTTTGGTCTTTTCAGACAGTTAGGGGTCTCCTTTAGGTAGTATACAGACAGTTAGGGTTCCCTTTAGGTAGTCTACGGGGGTTGGGGCCTCCCTTTTGGTAGTGTCAGGAATCAGGGCCCCCCTTTAGCTAAGTGTAGGTAGTCAGAGCCCCCTTAGTGTTTAGGTAGCCAGGCCCCCCTTGTAGTCAGGCCCCTGTAGGTAGCCAGAACCCCCCCTTTTAGCAGGGCCCCCCGTATAGCCAGAACCCCCCTTTTAGTCAGGGCCCCCTGTAGGTATCTGAACCCCCCTTTTAGTCAGGGCCCCTGTAGGTAGAGGACCCCCCTTTTAGTCAGGGCCCCCTATAGTAGCTGGGGCCCCCCATGTAGGTATCAGGGCCCCCCTGTGGGAGCAGGGCCCCCTTAGTTTTCCCGAGTCCCCCGTAGGTGCCCGGGCCCCCCCCTTTTAGTCAGGGCCCCATGTAGGTAGCCAGGGCCCCCCATGTAGGTAGCCCGGGGCCCCCATGTAGGTAGCCCGGGCCCCCCCATGTAGGTGGCCGGGCCCCCCTTTGGTACCAGGGCCCCCCCCCGTTGCCCCGGGTCCCTTTTAGCCCGGGCACCCCCTATAGCCAGCCCCCCCTTGTAGTCAGGCCCCCCTAGTACGTGTCCCCCCCAGTACCGACCCCCCCCCTGTAGCCAAACCCCCCCTTTGTAGCCAGTTCCCCCCCCAGTAGCCAGTTCCCCCCCCCTTTGCCCCGTGTCCCCTTAGCCAGCGTCCCCCCCCAGTAATAGGGCCCCCTTAGCCAGTGTCCCCCTATAGCCAGGCCCCCCCTTTCCGGTCCCCCCTTCCCCCCCGTAGCCGGGGCCCCCCCCAGCCGGTCCCCCCAGTAGCCATCCCCCTAGCCGTTTCCCCCAGTAGCCCAAACCCCCCCTAGCCCGTGTTCCCCCCCCCGTAGCAGAGCCCCCCCTTAGCCGTGTCCCCCCATAGTTGCCAGGGCCCCCCCTTGCCAGTCCCCGCCCCTAGCAGCCAGGCCCCCCCCTTTGCCATGTCCCCCCCTAGTAGCCCGGCCCCACCTTGCCAGTGCCCCCCCCCCCAAAATAGCCAGGCCCCCCTTGACCAGGGGGCCCCCTTGCCATCCCCCCATAGTACCAGAGCCCCCCTTGCCAGTGTCCCCCCCATGTAGCCCGGGCCCCCCTATCCCGTGGCCCCCCCCTAGTAGCCAGGGCCCCCCTTAGCCAGTTTCCCCCCCCCATAGTAGCCAGTGCCCCCCCCACCAGTGTCCCCCCCATAGTAGCCGAGCCCCCCCTTTCCCGTCCCCCCCCCCATAGTAGCAAGAGCCCCCCTTAGCCAGTGTCCCCCCCATAGTAGCCAGGGCCCCCCTTAGCCAGTTCCCCGCACATAGCAGCCAGGCCCCCCCCCCCTTAGCCAGTGTCCCCCCCCCCATAGTAGCCAGGCCCCCACCTTAGCCAGTGTCCCCCAAAATTAGCCAGTGTCCCCCCCATAGTAGCCAGAGCCCCCCTTAGCCAGTGTCCCCCCATAGTAGCCAGAGCCCCCCCTTGCCATTGTCCCCCCATCGTAGCCAGAGCCCCCCTTAGCCCTTGTCCCCCCCCCATAGTAGCCAGAGCCCCTCTTAACCAGTCCCCCCATAGTAGCCGGCCCCCTTTGCCAGTGCCCCCCATAGTGCCAGAGCCCCCTTAGCCAGTGTCCCCCCCCCCGTAGCCGGGCCCCCTTTTCCACCCAGGGCCCCCCCCTTAGCCAGTTTCCCCCCCCATAGTAGTCCCCTTAGCCAGTGTCCCCCCCTTTAAATAAAGCCCGGGCCCCCCCCCCCCAGCCGTGTCCCCCCCATAGTAGCCCCCGGGGCCCCCTTTGCCAGTGCCCCACCCCCATAGTAGCCAAGCCCCCTTAGCCAGTGCCCCCCCTTTGTAGCCCAGAAGCCCCCCCCTTTGCAGTGTTTCCCCATGTGCCAGAGCCCCCCTTTTGCCAGTGTCCCCCATGTAGCCAGGGCCCCCTTGCCCGTTCCCCCCAAATTAGTAGCCAGGCCCCCCCCCTTAGCCATTGTCCCCCCCCTAGTAGCCAGGGCCCCCCCTTAGCCATTTTCCCCCCCCATAGTAGCCAGGCCCCCCCTTAACCCGTCCCCCATAGTAGCCAGGCCCCCCCTTTGCCAGTGCCCCCCTAGTAGCCGCCCCCCCCTTACCATGTCCCCCCCCAAAAGTAGCCAGGCCCCCTTAGCATCAGGGCCCCCTTTCCCGTCCCCCCTTAGTAGCCCGAGCCCTTAGCCAGTGTCCCCCCCCCCCGTAGCCCGGGCCCCCCCCTTTCCCGTTCCCCCCCCCTAGTGCCCCCGGGCCCCCCTTAGCCCGTTCCCCCTTTTGAGCCGAGGCCCCCCTTAGCCGTGTCCCCCCCATAGTAGCCCCGAGCCCCCTTAGCCCCGGGGTCCCCCCATAGTAGCCAGAGCCCCCCTCCCTTGTACTGTGTCCCCCCCTTGTAGCCAGAGCCCCCCCTTTGCAGGTTTCCCCCCCTAGTAGCCAGGGCCCCCTTTGCCAGTGTCCCCCATAGTAGCAGAGCCCCCCCCTTTGCCCTTGTCCCCCATAGAGCCAAGCCCCCCCCTTTGCCCTTTTCCCCCCTAGTAGCCAAAACCCCACTTAACCAGTCCCCCCCTAGTACCAGAGCCCCCTTAGCCGTGTCCCCCCATAGTAGCCCGCCCCGCCCCCCATAGCCCGTGTCCCCCCCAAAGTAGCCAGGGGCCCCTCTTGCATCCGGGCCCCCCTTAGCCCGTCCCCCCTTGTAGCCAGAGCCCCCTTACCCCGTGTCCCCCCCAAGTAGCCAGGGCCCCCCCTTTGCCAGTGCCCCCCATGTAGCCAGGGGCCCCCCCTTTGCCAGTGTCCCCCCCTAGTACCCGACCCCCCCTTACCCGTGTCCCCCCTGTAGCCAGCCCCCCTTAGCCCGTGTCCCCCCATGTAGCCGAGCCCCCCTTGCCCGTGTCCCCCCCCCCTAGTACGGGGCCCCCCCCTTTGCCAGTGTCCCCCCCTAGTAGCCAGAGCCCCCCCTTTGCCTTGTCCCCCCCATAGAAACCAGAGCCCCCTTAGCCATTGTCCCCCCATAGTAGCCCAAACCCCCCTTTAAACCCGTCCCCCCATAGTGCCAGAGCCCACCTTAGCCCGTGTCCCCCCCCTAGTAGCCGACCCCTCTGTAGGTAGTTTAAAAAAAAAAAAAAAAAATAACAATCAATCACTTCCTTGCTCCCGCTCCGGCTCCCGCTCCTGGACATCCGGCGCTCCGGCTGCCCCCGGCTCCGTACTGCCACCCTGCATAGGGGGCGCGGTGAATGCGTCAACGCGCCCCCTAGTCAGCAGTAGGGGCCCGCCCCGGGATGCTGAAAGGGCCCAATGCTTCAGCCTGCCGGGGAGTCGCGGAGGCAGCGTGTGGCGCTGTGCCCCCCGTGGACAACCGCGCAGCCCCCCCGTTCAGTGACGGATGCGCGGACGGGCCCCGGGGAGCGACGGCACGGCCCTCCCGGGGCCCGCAGGGCTCGGGGCCCACCCCGGGGATTCCCCGGTCCCCCCGGGGCCCCCTCGGCCTGGTTTTCCCCTTGTTTTAATCTGTCACAAGAATAAAAAGACAAACACAAACCGATTGTGTTTTCGGAGAAGCCGTGTCCTATAATTTGTTTGCATCGGATTGGCAGGTGGTAGGTACCAAAAGCAGGGGTGGATACAAAACACAGAACCATGCAATATTCCATTTACTTATTTTTGGGATCAACTCTGTTTATTTTGGCTTTAGCAATGATGGATTATTGAAAAATTGAAAGCAAAAACGAGGATCAAAGGAATGGCAAAATTTGTGACGTCAATAAAAAATTACTGATGAAAACCTCTCCACTTTTTTTTTTTTTTGGAGGGGGGGGGGCTCTCATGTATCACTTTTAACAAAAAAAACCACAAAAATTTGAAAAAATTAAACTGTTCCCACAGATATCAATACCCCAAAACTGAGGGCTGGATTTGAAGTTTATGGGCTGAAAAAAACCAAACACGGGATTTGCACAGAATTGCCAAAAAAAAAGGAAAAAATTTAATTTGGCCACAGTTTTAAAATACCCCCCGGGTCTGAAGTTGATGGATTTAGGTAGTATGTGCAGAAATACACACACCCTTTATTTTACTCAAATTCCCCCACAAAACAAGAGGAAAATTAACCCTTGGTATAAAAAACCCTATAGAAAAAATGAGTTGAAAAATTTAGGGATATTGGGGTAAAAATACAGAAACCCTATTTTACTCCAAATTAACCACAACCAATAGGCAAATTAACCCTTTGGGTACAAAAATACCCTACAAAAAACCATATGGAATTCAGGGTAATGGGGTAAAAATACACACACCCTGTATTTGACTCCAAATTCCCCAAAAAAAACAAGAGGCTAAATTAACCCTTGGGTAAAAAACCCCCACAAAAATTTCCAATGGAATTCAGGCAAATATAGGGGGAAATATCACACCCCTTTTATTTTACTAAAAATTACCCCCAAAAAAGAGACTAAATTCCCCCCCTTTGGGTAAAAAAATTTACCCACAGAAAAAAATTAATTCAGACGAAATTGGATTTTAAAAAAACACAACCCCCCATATTTGACCCCAAAAAAACCCCCACAAAAAACAGGCAAAAATTCCCTTGGGTATAAAAATCCCCTACAGAAAAACCAGATGGAATTCAGGCGTGTATGGGGCAGAAAACAACCCCCCTGGACTTTGGGAACAAACAAAAAAAAAATAATAATGCGGTTTTGAGTAACAATGTGTATATGACACACACTTGTGAAGGTCTTTCCCCCAGTAGCTGAAAAAACGACTTTGTTTTATAAAAGAGTGAAATTTAAATCGCAGCAGAGAGTTTCTTATGACAGGAGACACATGCATGTGAAAAGAATTTAACAGGCGTCCGATTTAAAAGGCGGGGTCACAAAAGCCCGTGGTTGTGTTGGCTTCTGATTGCATTGTAAATTGGGGTCTTCCTTCCGGTTCTCTGCCCCAGCATCCACGTGCTGGCCCTTTTTAGAAAAAAGAATTGTTCCCCGAAGTACCAAAAAGTTCGGCTTGTGTAGAACCAAAAGTTTTCCTGAAACTCTAAATGAATTTACTTGTTAGAATCTATTGCCCATCCTACCCAATAAAAAAGGGGCCCGGTGAAAGTTAAAAAAAGGGAAGGGGAGTAAGGGTTTGGGGGACCAATTTTATTTACTATGTGGGCCCGAAATGGTAATAGATGACGACGGAGCCCGGCTCTCCGCACCCACTTTTCGGGGCCCCGCCAGTTGAACCTCCGGTTCTCGTTGGATATTCTTGCTACCACCACATTAGAAATTGTTGTCCCCGGTGCAAAAAGTGATAGGGGTCTCCTGCCAGTTACCATGTGCCATTTCCAATACCAGTGTCTTGTTTTGTGTGAAAGGGGTCCCTTAGCAGCTTCTACCGCTGTATCTGCTGTGGCTACGCCGTCCTCATCTTTTGGTTAGCCATTGAACGGAATTAATTATTTTAGCCTGTGAATTTTTTTATGTGACTCTTGTAGCCTAATTGTCTTGACTAAGATGTACCACGTATCCAGTTTACTGTTGTGGATTTTAATTCCAGCTTCACCTCACTTGTTTGGGTGTAAAAATGAACTTGGTGTTCCTCTCACATAGACTTTAATGTGAATCGGAGAGTAATCGCAATCGAAGATCGAACATTGGGAGATGATTTCACAAAATCTGGAATCAACTCGAATCGGATTATTGGCCGTATTGCTCATCACTATTTGTAATGCACCTGAGATCAGGGGAGTGCTGTAGGTGGGGCACACTAGAACCATATGAAGCTACACATTTATAGCTTCAGTACAGCAAATCCAGGCGCATTACTGCTGGAACATGTAAAGCACTTTAAAAGGGGTATACCGGAGACAGAAGTGTCCCTTTGTAGCTAGAAATAGCTAAATCTATGACCCGCAGTAGAACAGGTTCATAGATTCAGGCACAGTCTACAATACTAATGCGAGCAAAAAAAATGGTGTCTGGGCGCCAAAAATCAGACCAGAGAGGCAAGCCAAGGTGCTTGTATTGCAACCATATCATTAGTTAAACTCATTGATAAGATATCACCCAAGGTTAATGCCTTGCAAAATACATGTCTCCATCTTTCCTTCAGCAATTCAGAAAATAAAACACATAATCCAAATGGAGGACCAGTAAATATTTTAAAATAATGCTTACATTATCATGATATTCGAAACTATAGAGAGTTGATGTTCAAGGGGTTATCCTAACGTGCTGTTTCACAGAGCCAAAGGCAGCTTTAAATTCATACATCCTGTCTCTTTGTGGTCAGGTTGAGCCTGGTTCTATAGTAGCAGTGACATGAGAGCAGGAGATGTTATCAATAGTACAGAGAGCTGCAGAGCTCTATCAAACAAGAGAAACTAATTACTTTTGTTTACTTTGAGATAACTCCCTCTGTTCTGCTGGCATCTTGTGTGCCGCCCTGTGTTGACAGCACATAGCATATCATTGCTAGCATATTAGATGAGCCTACTTAGGCGCATTCAAATGTTCCGTGCCTGGTGTATAATGAGCCTAGTTTTGGTGTACTACAGTTCATTTATATAGAGAATAGGTTATTAACAGTTTTTTGCCACAAAATACACCAAAAAAATGGTGCAGCCTTAATGGGACATGTCGCCCTATGTCTTCATAAACAACCTTTATGAATACAATGGATTAATACAAGTGCATCTGAAATATTCTTTAGAAATCATTGGGTCACTAGGAAAGAAAGTATACATTTTTCCCCAGCCTTTGAGTACGACACATTTCGGTCACTGCAAGAGGTGCATACATAGACATGAATATTAATCCAGGAGTTAAATGGTTGAGATCTGGTATCTACTTCATGGTAACAGTCATTCAACTTTGCCAATTTTATTTCACCACAAACATAAACAGTTAGATTTTTTTAATGTAGATGACACTCTAAGGTTATACACGAGGTAAAGCACATATCTTATGGGCCAATGGACAAGCTGTAAATCCAACTGAAGCAGTGAGATCTAATGTGGCCCCAGGAGGAGCCTGGAATGTAAAGTTCTGGAGTAATCTGGTGAAAAACAGGAACAGCTGAATTTTAGCCAAGTTCTCTCCAGTGCAACTTCTCTTACCTACAATGACATTTGAGGCAAGGGATAAAAGGTTAGTGTTCATGACAAGACATTGTATACCTCCAGTCTGAAGTATTTTAACACGTTGCTGGGTTGCTCATCCAGTCTGAACTCTTTTAAAGTCCCAAATGTTTCATGGAAAAGAGGGACCATCTTTTACAGATGCATCAAGGTGATTGCTACATAAACACCCCTCTATGTGCCAAATAGTCACTCAGAATACCCTCAGTTTTTTAGATGAGGCCCCCCCCCCAATATACCTGCCATAGATGCGTCAATATTATTCCCAGATATACCCCCAAGGTGATTGCTTCAGATTTTCCTGCAATTTTTGCCATATGATTTGGGCATCACTTTCCAATAGGCCAAGCATTGAGGATTTTATTTCTGTCAATGAACTTATTAATATCACTGTATTGCACTCTATAACCCTAATAGACATTTTGGGTGACATGTATGACAGGCCAGTTCTAAATAGCTTTATGGTAGTGTAAAATGTGTCAGAATGAACCTGTTCTTCTGCAGGTCATACATACAGGCGCAGTGTAGAGCTAATATGAAAAGTCTGGCTCAGGCACTACCTTTACCCTGGTCTGGCTGTTCTAACTGTTATGTGCCTAGATTTGTCATCAAAGAATCATAAATGTGTCTACTTCTATGAATATGGTGCAACACCCGAAAATGGCACCAAATCTTTAGTGTCTTTGGCGCATTACAAAGCCACTTATTACGCCAAAATTTGGAGTGCACCGGTTCATACATTCTTTTTGGCTCAAAGAACACCAGAGAACTGGCACAGCCCTATTCATGCATGTCGCCCTTTGAGCTCACCCCTAAGAAATCATGACAATGTCAACCATGTCAACCATGATCACTGCCACTCTTATTAGAGAACTAAAATTAAATTTGCTGCTACTTGGATACTCATATTTCACGCAGGAGGAAACAAAGACCTTGGAAAAGCTGCAATGACCTTTGAAACCTTTCGTATCCTTAAGCTAGCTAGGCCTATATTTTGCTTATTAAGTACTGTAGGTGAAAATAACTCCTGGTTATTGTAATACTGCAATAATTGACAATGGAATTAGAGGCAAATGGCCTCAAGTCATCCTCACCTTTTTATTTGCATATATATATAAGGTGTCATTGGTCTCAATTTGGTTGGCTGACAGTGATTAAATTTGTCCAACAAAACTCAATACGCTACATCTAAGAGCATTACTCACCAGCTGAAAAGGGCATGAACGCTTCTTTTCCTTTAAAAAATTTTCCCCCCTTGAAAACAAAAAAAATTTCGGGGGTTTAAACCATCGGCTTTCACAAAAAGATCCTTGTCATAAAGTACGGAATTTTAGCAGCCGGGGTGACAAAGTATTTCCCCGGAGGGTTTTAACTTTACAAAGGTTTCATTTTCCATGGAATTTAAATTTATTTAAAATATAAGGTGAGGTTTTTTACATTGCATAAAATTTTTGGGGGGACCCATTTTATTGAAGGGGGCATGCTGACCCTTTAATGTGTTTGTTGCTTTTCATGGAGAAATTTTGGGGGAAAATTGGGGTTTTTGGCCCTTTTGGGTTCCCAAAAAAAACATATTTAGTTCCCTGGGGAACCCAAAAAGGAAACCCAAAAAATCTGACAGTGGGTTCCTTCCCTCTCCTCACAATGGTAAAAAGTTTCAATTTATAGGGGGTACAGAGGAATTTAAGGGGTAGGCTTTAAAAAGTTTGTTTTCCCCCGTGCTGGTTTTTCCCCAAGCCGGCCCCTTTTACCCAAAAACTTTAGACAAACACTTCAGGTTGTGGATGGTTCTTTTTAACAAAAAATTGCATATCATCTCTGAGCCTTTTTACAAAGAATGAATTCTGGAGCTTTGAAAATGTTTTAACATGAAATCCAAGGGCCCCAAAAGGGTTTAAAAATTTTTCAGAACAAAATATAAACAAGCTTTTTGTTTTTTTAATAAAAAAACAAAAAGTTTAAAATCACCCCTAGTTAAATAGGGGAGCTGGAACAATGGGAACAAAAAAGGGGATGTTTACAATAAAATTAAGCTTTTGGGGACACAAGCAGGAGACCAGGGTCCCTCGATTTTCTAAACAAAAAAAAAATCAAAAAGCAATGCAAATTTTGGGAGTAGCTTTAGTTTTGCGCACCCGTTTAAAGCTTTAAATTATTTGGGGTGAGCAAATCCCTTTAAAGATTTTGTAATAATGTCATTCAGAGGCCCTGTCAGAAGTCTCAGATATGATGGAAAGAAAAGCACTGAATGCAGCACTCTTTTTTTTGTTAAAAAAAAAAAACAGATTTACGTTGGGAAAGCTGGGGATTTTATGACCATTTATAAGAAAAATAAACTTTGGCTTGACCCCCCAAAAAAATACCCTCCCCCCCAAAAAATGATGCAAAACTGTAATTTTTTGGGGAAAAAAAGCCATAGCAAAAAAATTTTTTAAAACAAAAACAATTTGTTTAAAAATTAGAAATTGGGAAATTTAAAATTTTAATCTTTACATTTACATAACCAAAACAAAAATTCAAAAAGAACGGGCCAGGTCTTTGCAGTCAGCAACAGCACCATTTTCTACAACTCCACTTATGTCACTCCTTTTACCCATAGCTGACTTCTTATTGACTCCAAAACAACAGAAAAGCTAAACTTTTCATGAGGTATGTTACCAGGAATCCAATGGCTAACCTTTATTTACAACCTGGTGCACACTCCTTGTTTTCCGTGGACCACAAATTCCACATTTTACAACAAATGCCATGACATTATTGAATACACACTAACACATACAGTGGGTACGGAAAGTATTCAGACCCCTTTAAATTTTTCAATCTTTCTTTCATTGCAGCCATTTGGTAAGAAAACCATAAAGTTCATTTTTCTTGCTCTTAATGTACACTCTGGCCCCCCCCCTACCACCCACCATGAAGAAAAAAAACAGAGAAATTGTATGTATAAATTTGCAAATTTATTTTAAACAAGAAAAACTCTGAAATTATCCCACATCGGCAAGACACAATATTTCTGACCTTTGCTCGTAAAGACTCACATTTACTCATACATGCTGTCCAAATCCTTCCTCGATTCCTTGAGATGGTTTTTCAACTCCTTTATTGGAGTCCAGCTTGTGTTTGAATAAATTAAATTTGACTTGATTAGGAGGAAAAGGCAACATCTGTCTAATATAAGACCTTCACAGCTCTCGTGCACTGTCAGGCACATGAGAATCATGAGCGTCTAAGGAACTGCTCATGGAGCTCAGAGACAGAATTGTGGAACGCACGATCTGGCAAGGTTTCAAAAAAATTGTTCATGCAGCACTCAAGGTTCCTAAGAGCACTGTGGCCTCCATAACCTAAAATGGACAGAAGTTTGGGGCATGACCACAATTCTTCTCACTGGGCCGCTCCAGTACACTAAGCCAATCGTGGAAGAAGAGACTCAGGAGAGAGGTAAAAAGATCCCCAAGATTCACATGTTTGCTGAGCTCCAGATATTTGCAGTAGGGACTGTGGGACAAAAGTTCCACAAAATCAACTATCACTGCAGCCCCCACCAGTCTGAGGCTTTATCGGCAGTGTGTGCGAATGGAAATGCCTATCTCTTCTTCAGTACACGACTCATATGGAAAGTCAGCATACAGTTTGCAAAAAAAAACACATGACAGGACTCTCTAGCTCTGGAAATAAGTTTCTTTGGTTCTGATGAGACGAAGATGAACTTTATGGTGTTAATTGTAATGCGTATGTGTGGAGAAAACAGGCACTGTCATCACCTGTCCCAATACTCAATCCAACAGTGAAACATGGTGGTAGTGGTGGTGGCAGCATAATGCTATGGGGGTGTTTTTCAGCTGCACGGGGACAGGGCAACCTGGATTGCAATTGAAGAAAAGGATTAATGCAGCAACGTACAATTTATACAGTATCCTGGATAGAAAACTTTTATAGAGTGTTCTGGACCTCAGACCTGGGCCGAAGGTTTATCTTCCAACACAAAGACAACTGACCCTAAGACACACAGTTAAAATAACAAAGCAAGTGGTTCAGAAACAAACTCTGTGGGGCGCCTATTCTTTGACTAGACCAGTCAGATCCCTGACATAAACACAATTGAGCATCTCTGGAGAGAATTGAAAAGGCTGTCCTCAAACATTCAGTGAAGGAACTGGAGAGGTATCATGCCAAAGAAGCAATGGAGATGGATCCAATTCAGGTGGTGAGAAAACTCTGTTGCAGCATTCGAAGAACAGACTCTGGGTCTTTGTACTAGCTCAAAAGAGTGCTTCTACTCAATACTTGAGCAAAGGGTCTGAATACTTTTTGACAATGTTTTATATCAGTTTTTCTTGTGTTTAATATAACTTTGCCAAAATTTCTACAACTTTCTGTTTTTTTTTTTCTTTCCAAAGTGGGGGGAGAGGGAGGGAAGTGATACATTAATGAGCAACAAATTTTTTTGATCTTATCAAATGGCTGCAATGAAACAAAGAGTGAAAAATTTAAAGGGGTCTGAATACTTTCCGTACCAACTGTATATAATAACCTCAAGATAAGAGTAGGTTGACGGGAACTTCAATCTGCCGTGCATGCTGCATAACTGCCAACATGCGCCTCCTGCACTTTCTTTAATAAACTCCTTTCTCTGCCAGCTTTCTTTACTCCCTCAGCTTAAACCTTCTTTTCCAACAGCTAAAGCCTGGGCCCAACACTTAATATATGTTCATTTCAAATAGCTCCTACAGATTTGTGCTAGAGCCTGTTAGTATTACTACATCAGCTTCTCAAGTTTCTATAGTAGCACGACCTGTTGATCCTTATCTTATGGCTGTCAGGTTCTGTAATGGACTCATCACCTTTGAAGAACAGGTTGGAGCAGAGAGCCCTCCCGCACAGAAGGCTTACTGATAGAGGAAGGAGGGGGAGGATGGATGCTCTGGCCTTCTATGTCCAGATAGCTGCTGGATTAACCATGTGTGTCACCTGGCTTCCTCCTCGCTCTCTACACAGATAGATGTGACAGCAGTGACCTGTCTGTTTACTATAAAACAAAAATTTTTTTCCTGATACTGTCTTTGGAAATGTGACTATACTAATACTTATTACAGATCGTAGGCATGTGAATACTTTAATGCTCTCCTTATTTAGTGGAGACATCCTGAGTATTGTAACACTTCCCTTGTTTTGTTGATGGAGATGTGGAGGACTTGTAAGTAAGCAGGGGATATAGGATAACGCACTTGCATCCCTCTGCTCTATTAGAACACCCAATTCTACATTCAATTCATCTAAACAATCATTGATCAGCGCCCTCTCCTCGCAACAGAACCTAGGCAGGAACTCCACACAGGGTGAACTCTAGCAGCAACCCCCTCCATCCCAAATCCTGTAGAGAAGCTTTCTTAGTGCCATGTGTGCTGATGGGTGCGGGTTGGAGAGGGGAGAGAAGAGACAGACCAAGAAAGCAACGCCCTCAGTTCAACTACAGGCCACACTGGACAGGCTGAAAGCTCGTAATGAGACAACTCCTTTAACTTCTTAAACCTCGGACTTCTTACAATAGTTAAATCCCGCTCCGTTTAAGCTTTTCCAAGTTACGCTGCTCCATTATAAGCCTAAACTATGAAGTGAGTCTGAACACAGTCTAAAAAGAAGGTAACACATAAATATGTTTATCATTGACACTAGAAGAAATGTACTGTAAAATATTGAGGAAAAATCTCAGTTTGGACACCTTGAAACATTAGTTATGGATTTGATCTTATACATAGAACTCCTGAAAACTCTGAGTTTGTCCTATCCCAGACTACACTTTTTAATATTAGAGCCACCATAGCCTCATTGACCATATAGGTGAAATTTAGTACAGTATTAGAAGAGAGAACTCAAATGAATGGCCACCCATGTACTACATGGATATCTTGAATCTACTAGAGAATGAACCACTGCTGGTCTTCAATCTGGCTTAAAGGGGAGGGTGGCTGATTGGGGTATTCCCATCTGTAATATTCATATGCCAATAGTATTAGGTCTGTATGTGTTTTTGGGCTCTGTATGTACCCCTTCTTTTACTGCAGGCATATGATGTATATGGTAAATAATATACTTTCTTTTTAATAACTAGCAGAGATGTAAGGCAGCCCATACAGAGTGCACATAGCCATATGAGTAGTCAGATTATTATGCATGCCTCGGTGTCAGGTATAGGTGTTTGCTATAGGTCATCGTTGCTAATCCATTACTATGTGATTTTTGTTTTTCACTCTTTTTCCATAATACATGTAAATAAACTGTTGTGACTTTTACTCTTAGCAACTGTATCTAGAATCTTCCTGTCATTTTTCAGTTTTCTTTTCTGCTGACATTATCCCAAAAAAATAGCTATTGGGCTTGTTAAGTGCATCAACATCTTGGGGCAAAACTAAAGTTGTGAAAAAAGAGGGAGGTTTAGGTGAAATTGGGCTGTTAGCTCCCTCTCTGTGTATAGGGACCAGACCATTACAATGAATAAGACCAAACCTAAATATTTCTTTGTTACTTACTTTTGGCAGAAGATATCCCATGAAATTCACATCTTGAGTGGTAGCATGTGGCACATTGGTTGGAAGAATATTTCCAAAACGTTGAATCTCATGGATGACGGCATCAGTATAGGGCATTTCTTTACGATGTCTCACTTGGGGCTCAGTCGATCCAATAACTTTCTCAATCTCATTTTGGACCTTTCCTATTTTCAGCAGAAAAAAATAAATAAAATGCAGCAATGACTGAGATTTCAGCTCTGCCATTTTTAGCTGAGCCTTTAGGGAGACATTGAAGATGAAGGAGTTTTAATAGCAGGGCACAATGCTAAAGAACTCTAAAAGATTATGGTTGGTAAGTAAGAAAAATAAACAAGCTCTTGTGCCACTGATGAGAAACAGCAGGGGGTAACATCACCATCCCGGCCAGGGCTGCTAGAGAGGTGATCATCAGCCTAGGAAATATTATGTAAACTAGCAGGAGATAATAGCTCTCTAACCTTGAAAGGGAACAAAATTAGAACTGTAATGTATCTAGTAATAATTTTTATTGACGGTTGCCTACATTTTTAAAACTAATTAATGAAATAGGAATACCCCATTAGTTATAATACCTTTTGCCAAATAGCGTTCAGAGAAGTCACTAACAAAGTGCACACTTGAATTGTCACCAAATAATCAGATATTTCATAATAAGAACCATGTTCTCAAATTAAAGAAAAACAGATGTGAAGGATGGAAGCACAGGAGTAAAATACCAGTTTGGATATTCATGAAAGAAAACTGGTGATACTGTAATTTTAATGTGATGAATTTATCATCATATGTTCTATTAAAAGAACAAATGTTAATGTTTTCACAGGATTTGAGCTTCATATCATATTTTATATCAGACCCTAGTAGCTGTTAATCGTTTTAATTGGTGAAAATGCTATTCTGATGTTGAAGATTTTACTGTTGTTGGAGAATAGGTTCTGAGTTTATTTAAGGTATCTTCTACACTGTTCAGAAACAAGATTACCTTAAAGAAATCCGTTTTTTCATTGCATACAGACAAATATTGTTGGAGAAGTTCTAAGACCTTGATAAATTATCTTTATAGAATGTCACTAAAGATAAAGGGCGACATGTATGAATGGAGCTGCACCAGTTTCCTGGTGTACTTTGAGCCAAAAATAATGTATGAACAGGTGCACTCCAAACTTTGGCGCAGTAAGTGCCTTTGTAATGCGCCAAAGACACTTTTTAGCACGCCAAAGATTAAGGGCATTCTGGGGGTGTCACATTCATAGAAGTAGACACATTTATGATTTTTTGATGCAAGAACTTTGGCACAGAACAGTTAAAACAGCTAGACCAGGGTAAAGGTGGTGCCTGAGCCTGAGTTGTCGTATTGGCACTAGACTATACTACCTTAAATTGATTTATAACTGGTCTATCAGCACCAGGATTCATACATGTTGCCCAAAGAGAATGTTTTCATTAAGAAAAGAGGTCGTTAGGTCAGATTAACCCCTTACCGCCAGAGCCAGTTTTGGCCTCTCTGACAGAGCCACATTTTTTAAATCTGCCATTTGTCACTTTATGTGAGAATAACTTTTTGACACTTTAACCTATCCATGAGATTCAGAGATTGTTTTCTCGTGACACATTGTGCTTTAAGATAGTAAGAAATTTTGGTCCAAAAAATGCTTGTTTTTTTTGTGAAAAAATATCAAAGTATCGGGAAAAATTTGAAAAATTTACCAATTTCAAACTTCAAAAATTTCTGCTTGTAAGACAGATAGTTATTCCACTCAAAATAGTTTATAACTACCATCTACCATATGTCTGCTGTAGTTTGGCATCATTTTTTAAAATGTCTTTTTTTTTTTACGACATTAGGGGGCTTAGAAATTTAGTAGTAATTTTCAAGAAAATTTGCAATATATATTTTTTAGGGACCAGTTCAGTTCCAACGTGACTTTGATTGGCCTGTATGTTAGGTACCCCCATAAAGGACTTCATCTAAGAAACTACACCCCTTAAAGTATTCAAAACAGCATTTAAGAAGTTTATTAACCCCTTAGGTGTTTCACAGGGAAATTAAAAACAAGGGGAATTGAAATTTCAAAATTTCACTTTTTTTTGCGATTTTTAATTTTTTACCATTATTCACAAGAAACGGGAAATGTGGGTCAGGAAATGCAACTTAATATTTATTCCCCCGATTTTTTGCCTTTTTGGGTATATCCCATATTTTGGCCCCTTGAGGCTTTTGGCTCAACCCTAACCCCAGAAAAAGGGGGGAGCCCTCCGGACCGGGGGTTTATTTTCATTACATTTTATTTGGTTCCATTTCAGGTTTGCGGACGCTAAGGGGTAAAACTTAATAAAACCCCTAAAAAGACCCCATATTGGAAATTAAACCCTTAAGTAATTAACCATGTGTGTAGTGGGGTATATCGACCCCACAGGTGGTCCAAAAATTTTAGCGTTAGGTTGTGAAAAAAAAAAAAATTTTTTTTTTTAAACAATCTGAAAAATTTTGCAAAAAAAATTTTTTAATTTTTACAAAGAATCTGGTAAAAAACCACACCAAAATGTTTTTTTACCATTTCTTCAAGTTGGGAATAACCCTACATATGGGCGAAAATGCTGATTGGGGAAAAAGGAGGGGATAAGGGAGGGGGCCTATTTGGCTTTTGGGAAAGCGATTTTTTGGGGGGACAGTCGGTTTTTCCCCCAAAATACCGAACAGGTTTAACCTTCCGGAATCAACCCCCCTTTTGGATTAGAACCCTCAGGGATCTCATCTAGGGGGTGTATTTTGAAATTTTTTTTGGGACGGTGTTCCATGTTTTTTTAGATTGGGCCATGAAAATGGGGGGGGGGGGGGTGGAACGCAGTTCCGCATTTTTTTTTTGGGGGTTTATTTTTTTCAGTATTGCGTGCGGGAATCATGATAATTTTTTATGGGGGGTTGGTCAATTGCAATGTATAAATTTTATATGTTTTTTATTTTTATTTTTAACCCTTTTTCCAATAAAAATAGGGCTATTTAAAAAAAAGTTTTCATGTTGTCCTATTCTGGTAGCCATAACTTTTTCAGTTTTCTTATACGGAGCTAAATTATAGGGCCTTGTTTTTTTGCGGGAATTTTAAACTTTTTTTATTAGTTTTATTAGGGGGTTGCAAAATACCTTTGACCCACTTTTTTTTTAAAAGGTTTTTTGTGAGGCATTTTGAAAAAAATTACAGCATTCCGGGTATGTTTTTTTAATTTTTTTCGCGGTCACCATGCTGATAAAATTTACATCCCAAGCTTTACCGGGCAGGTCAATACGACAACAGCATACCAATTTGTTTTTTTTTTTTATGTTTTTAAACTGTTTTTTACACAAAAAAAACATTTTTATTAAAAAAGGAAAAAAACCTTTTTTTGAAATCGCCATAGTCCGAGAGCCATAACTTTTTTTTTTTTAATGTTACGAAGCTTTTTAAAGGGCTTTTTTTTTTTGGGGAAAGATTTTAAATTTTTTTGATGGAATCTTTTTTGGGGGACAAGACTTTTTTCATTTTTAAACCCATTTTTGAAAGCCAGGGGAAGAAAATACTGAAATCCTAGTAGTTTTTTTTTTTTTAAATTTTTAACAGTGTTTCACCGGCAGTACCCCCAATTCCCTTTAACCTTTCCCTCTCGGGTTTGATACGTTTAAAAGGGAAAAACCCCCAATTTATATAGTTTTTTTTTTTATTTTGAAGCACTTAAAAAAAAATTTTTTATTGTGTAAAACAAATTTAGGGAAACCGCAAACTCTTGAGAGAAAATAACTTTTTTTTAAATTTTTCCTTATAACAGAGACATGTAAGGATTTTTTTTTTTGCGGGATGAACTTTTTTTTAAAATTGGTACAACTTTGGCTTTTAAATGATTTTTTTGATCGCTTTTTAAATTCCATTTTATGTGCTTTCAGGATGAACAAAAATCGCAAATTCTGTGACTGGTTTTTTTTTTTTTTTGTTTTTAAAGGGGTTTACCCCATGGGTTTTAAATTAACAGACAGATTTATAGGGTGTTTTGTTACGCATTCAGCATAAACCCAAAAATTGGGTACTTTTATTTTTTTTTTTGGGGCGATTGGCGTTTGTAAAGGGGAAAAGGGGGGGTGTTTTGTGTTTTTTTTTTTTATTTTTTGTTTTTACTTTTTTTAGTTTTTTTTTTTTTCTTTTTAACAATTTTTTTATTTTTTTTACCAAATGGGGACATTTTAAAAGCAATCACAAATTTCTTTTTTTAAGTTTGGAAAACCTTAAAACAGCATTACTTTTGTTGTTTCAGGGCCGCCAAATTTAAATGCCAATCCCCAAGGGCCCCCAATGAATTGCGGGCATGGTTTACATCACCAGACACCCGATGGGTTTCAGAAAGCAACCGGGGGGTTTGGGTAAGGGGACCAGCGAGCGGTCCCTCCCGGGTTCCGCCGAAATTTTAGGGAACAGGGCTCACTCCTCCTGCCTGGGTTTTTATTATCGCGACCATAAAGGGGTTTCAATAATAACATTAATACCCGCGGCCCGGGGGTCACTCCCGCCTTTTTGTGATTCCCGGGATGAAGCCACGTTTAATTTTCCGCTGGTTCCATGTCGCGAACGTGCGGGTCCCGGCCCCCAAGCCCCACGATTGCCAGGGGCGTATTCATGTCCATTTTTTCGGGAAGTCACTTCCCGCTAGGGCTTTTGCATACGTCCAATGTCGGGGAAGGGGGGTTTAAAAAATTTCATGATCTTATTTCCAATGAATGGGCCCAATTTTTTTGTAATGACCACTGTGTCGTATTTGCAGCTAAAAAAAGAAACATCCATCATAAAAAAAAGTTTTTCCAAAAGGGAAATTTTAGTGGGTTATTTGGGTTTAAGGCTTTTTAGGGTTTAAATTTTTGATTAAGAGAAAATATGAATTATTTTTAAAATAAAAATCTTTTTTCATTTTTTCAGAAATTCAAAAGGGCCCCCATTTAACTTTATTTTTGCACGTATCAACTTAAATGAGAAAAATTTTTGGTGGTGGTTTTTTTAGGATGGGGTTTAAAAGGGTTTTTTTTTTCAAGATGGATTTTAGTTGGGTTTTGGGAAAGACCTCCAATTAGCTAGCATTCTGAAAACCAAGTATGGGTTTGAAGGAATGTTTCCCGAAAAATGTCCTTTTAGAATGAGGGGGTTTTTTAAAAAGAGGGTGTAGTTTTTTTTCCAAGCAGGGTTTTTTTAATAGAACTGAATTTTTTAGGGGTAGGGTTAAAAAACCCCGGTACCTGGTATTTAAAAAGGTTTTTTAAAAAGGGCATACCACAAAAGTGGTATTGAATATTTAATGCACAATATGAAAAGCTAGATGTACTATTCACAAATTGAAAATCCACACAGGAGATAGGAGATGTATCCTCCTAAATTGAGAAACTTTTTGGATTTTGTGGCTTAACACTTTCTTAAATAAAGTTATCAGCTATGTAGGTTTTTTCGGTATTTTTTTGTTTAAACAAAATTTATTTATGTTGTAACGGGGGTTTATGGAAGTGTCATGATTTTTTTATAAAATTAACAGTGACAAATTAATGACCTGGACAAAAGTAATGCAACCTTATATTTTGTTACTTAACCTTTTGAGGCAACCACGAAAAAAGAAAATTCGTAACTCCAATAAATTTTTTTGCCCCTTTCCCCAAGTTTTTGGGGCCCACCCTCGTCAAACTGCTTTAACTGTGTCAGGTGTGAAGGTGCCTTCTCCAGACTGCAGTTTCTACTACTTCCACATGTATTCAATAGGATTAAGACCAGGGCTCATAGAAGCCACTTCAGAATAGTCCAGTGCTTTGCACTTAGTCATTTTTGAGTGTTTTAGCTGTATGTTTTGGGTCATTATTTTGTTGGAATACCTATGACAAGTTTTCTTATGTTTGGGCAGAACATTTTGCTCCAGAATGCCTTGAGATTTAATTGCCTCTTGCACAGATTCAAGACACCCTGTACCAGATGCAGAAATAGCCCCAAAACAAAACCAAGCCTCCACTATATTTCACAGAAGGTACAATGCTTTTTTCTTAGTATGCTTTTTTTTGGTGAACACAGAGCATAACTGTCAAAAAGCAAGTTTTGTTTTATTGTGAAAAGGGAAATTCTCCCAGAGCTTTGTGCTTGTCAACATTCCCCTTTGGGAAAATTAAAAATGAAAAAATGATGGATATGCAATGGGACACGGTACCTTGAACCTTGTACCTTAAACCCAAATTTCGCCCAAACTCTTTGGAAGTTTTTTGGGGCTCTTTGGTTACCTTTCTTATTTTCTCTCCAAATTTTTTCACAATTTTGGGCCAGCGGGGGAGGGGGCAATTCCCACAGACCTTAAACGTCTGAATAATATGTGCAATTATAGTAACAGGAACATAAGTTTCAGTAAATTTAAAGGTATTATTACTTTTAACAGTTTTAAGGTATTTCAATGAGCATTGTGGGTTTTTCTTTCACTAACAGAAGAAAATCTTATACTTGCTAATCTAATCAGGCATGAATCTGGTATATTTAGGCCCCAAAAAGGAAACAAAAACCCACTTTTGATCCTTTTTTTTTTTAAGAGACCCCAAAAAAACCAAAGAGAAACAAGAATAATATATACATACAAGCAGGTCTCTTACTTTGGATATCTGGAATTTCATCATCGAAAAAACCCCTTTAAAGGGGGTTGAGGTGCTCCGTGCCGGCGAAAAAAAGGGTCCAAAGCAAGCCTGTTAGATTTTCTTTGGGGAAAGAAAATTTCAGTTTTGTTTTTTTCCTTGAATACCAAAATGACAAAATAAATTACCAATTTGGGGTTTGTAAAAACAAAATGAATTTTTTGTTGTGCAACAAACCAAGATATATATCTCTATTATATCATGTTCACATGAATCTCCATACGGCAAGGGCATAGTGTTGGGTCACAGCGCCCGCACGCCGCCCCGTAGTCACCTTGTGTCCCCCTCTGCTCCGAAAAACCCATCTAACCCTCTCACTCCTCTGCTTGTGCTGGCAGCTGACCTGTTCCCTAGTTACTGCGCACACTAGCTCTGTGAGGTTTAAAGGGCCAACACTCTGGTAATTGGATAATTGCCTATATTAAAGAAGATCTACAGAAACGCTTAATCTGCAAGTCCTCTTCTTCAGCCAGGGCTGGTTTCTTCTTCATGGAAAAAAAAGATAGTTTTTCTTCACCCGCTAGATTTTTGGGGACTCAACAAGATAACCAAAAAACCCCAAAAAACCCGTACCGCCTCTCATTTCAGAGCTCTTTGACCGTCTTCATGGAGCCAAGACTTTTATTTGTTTGCCCACTACGAATTAAAGTGCTTTGAGAAGGGACAATAAAAAACTGCCTTTAAAACCCTTGACGGACACTTGAGTTTCTTTTTGATGCCATTCATCATGCAACACTCCTTCCATCTTTCAAGAGTTCATCAACAAGATTTTCAAAATCTCCGTATGCTCGTCGTGGTAATCGAACTTTTTATCTTCTTGTCTAACTTTATACCTACTACCACGATAGGGTTTTTGATGCTTTTTACAAATATTCTACCAAAAGTTGAAAAGTCATCTTTTTAAAAGTCCACACCCTTTCCTCAGGGAACTCTCGAAAATGGTAATCAATGATCCTGCCAAATTTACTTCCCTTTTTAAAAATCCACAACCAGGCAGACTTCAGCTATACAACCTTCTTGTGGTTTTTCGAACTACTACTGACATTCATACTAATTCCACCAAAGGATACCCATAGTGGCACTTACCAAGATGAATGGTAACCACAAACTCTTACTACCAGAAGTGGAAGAGGTGTTCGCCCGACTGAAGTCTGTACACCTATCTTATCTCATTCAGATCCACAAAAACCCTTCTTCCTTGACGTGGATGCCTCTTCTGTGGGAACTGAGACTGTCCTAACTCTATCAAAGGCCATCACCCACGGATTTTTCTCATAAGAAAGTCCTGTATCTCAGATTGCCAATGGTTTAACCCCGGCAAGCCAATAGTGCCTCCTCTTTTTGGCTTTGATTTCCGTTTCACTTCAAACCCCTGGACAAGAATTCAAGGTTTATGGGCCTCTGCCCTGCTTATGATTCTATTGGCCTGTAATCGCACCTCAGTTTTGTTCATCCATAAAAATGATTACGATCTCCAAGGCCCCCCAGGAAAACCTTTGTATATCCAGTCTTAAGGAAGAGAATCTTGAAGTAGGGTATGGTTCTTTGCTGGCCAAGCATCCCGAAATCTGAAAATCTCTGTTGCCTTAATTCAACAATTTTCTGGTGGGCCCAATCTTTTTCAGGGTGTTAAGGATTTTGTTCTGCTTGTGCCACTTCATCAAAACAAACTTTCCCACCAAACCCCCAGCCGCTGCAGCCCCCTTCCAAAAACCAGAGCGATTTTGAACTCATATCGCTATGACTTCATTATGGACTCTAACAGTACAGTCATTTGGGTGGTTATTGACTGTTTCTCCAAGATTTTGTTGCTTTGACTGGTCTATCCACAGTTCCTCAACTGGCCTTCCATTTCTTTCAACAAATATTTGCCGCATGGACTTCCTCTCAAATTGCTTTGTGGGTTTATTGGTCTAAGTTCTGGTGTGCTCTTTGCTCACATCTTTAGGTCAAGTTGGACTTTTCCTCTTCATACCACCCTCAAACTAATGGGTAAGTCGAAAAGGGTGCATCATTTTTTGGGAATTTTCTTTCATCATTTTGTCTTGCCCCCCAGAACAGGGGAACCTTCTCCCTTGGGGGATATTTTTCTTAAAACCATCTGGATTCTTATTAAACTGGAGGTTCTCTATTCTACGTTGTCTATGGCCCACACTCTCATCCTTCCCTTCCAGTATCTGCTTCGTCTGATGTGCCTGCTGTGAATACCAAAATCTGAGACCTCATGAATGTCTGGCAAGAGACCCGACGGTCCTTTCAACAAGTGTCCACATGCTCCAAGACCCAGGCTGACAAAAAACCAAGCCCTCTGTTGATTCTCAACACCAGAGGTAAAGTTCATCTGAAGATCCCTAGCATCAAGATGGGTAGATGGTTCCTGGGACCATTCGAGGTCATCCAGCACATCAATCTGTTAGCAGACAAGCTCCACCTACACCTATCCATGCGCATCTCAAGCTTCATCCTTGTCTCTCTCCAGAAACCACTGGTCCTCAACTGCTTCTCCCAAGGAACAGTGGCTCCTTCCTCTGAAGTGGATGTTGGAAACATCTGTAAATTCAATTAAATCCTGGCCAAAAAGATCATCAGAAGGAAGAAGGACTATCTGGTTGGCTGGAAGGGGTTTGGGCCCTTGGATTCTAAGAGTCAGAAACTAATCTTGCTGCTTATGATCTGGTTCTTCATCAGGCCAAAGAGAGGAGACGGACAAAGGGAGGGGGTACTGTCATGTGCCATAGCCGTGAATGCATTCATGTTCTCTATGCCTACGACAAACCATACTCACCTCTCCTCGCTCCTCCATTACTGTGGTCCTCTGCAGTGTACTGGTGTGCACATATGCATATCCTAGGATGCACGCTGGCTCTGTAGGGTTTATTGTGGTCACTTCTGTTGCTTCCTGTCTGATTCTTAGGGCGACATGTATGATCGGGCTTTTCGCCTGTTTTCAGGCGTATTCTGCGCCTCCCCGGCCCGAATCCGCTGTCGGATACAGTGATGCGATGTTAGGCGCAGCGTTCGCCACTTTCAGCTGCGCCTCTCATGAAGGGACGGGCAATGGGTGCGGTGTGGGCGCGCTGTAGTTGTTCCGGGGCGGGACGCAGCGCGCTCGAAAACTCCGAGGCATGTACGATCGCGAGTCGGCAAAGTGCGGCACATTGCAGCGCTCCCACCCTCCGACATCAGACCTAGTTTATTTTGGTCTAAATCTCTGGCAGAGGCGAAGTGAAAGCAAGAACGGAACATCGAGGAAACATAGAAGATCGCAACAGAAATCTCGGCGCTCAGCTCCGTGCAGCATGGAGTATGATTCCGAAAAAATTGCCTTTATAAAGGCGGAAAACATTGTCAGAAAAGAGCTCAAACCTCAAAAATAAAAAATACATTTAAAAAAATCACATTCCAAAAATCTAGAACGGCGCAAAAACCAAAATTTTGGGAAATATTGAAATTGCCGGGAAATACAGTAATTCAAATTCTGAAAGCTATTCTCATTGGTCCGGCAGAAACCGGCCAATCAAATAGGAGCGACAGTGAACCATTAAAACCTAGGGAAAATATTGACCAATCAGAATCAAAGGGGGGACAGTTCAAAACACAGTAAAAAATGCTGAAAAAGAGCTGATTGGCTGAGCTAGCGGGAGCTTGGCTACTCGGCCAATCAGAATAGGAGCGACAGGGACCCATTAATAGCCTATGGAGAAGTTTGAACCAATCAAAATCAAAGGCGGGACATTCAAAATACAGTAAAAATGCAGAAAAGACTGATTAGTTGAACTACGTGGGCTTGGCTATCACAGCCAATCACAGCGCGAGCTACTTCCCCATTGTAATCTATGGAGAGATCAGCGCAATGCAATCTGGGTGCTCACGCCATGCGGCATGAGTATGAATAAAAAAATCTTTTTTAAATTAAGTGTAAATCATTATCAGATAAAGCGCTGAAACCTTCTCTAAAAATAAAAAAGTTAAATCCCTAACAACGCTTTTGTCGCCGAGACCGGCGCTACATAAGGAATTGCAATAGAGAGAATTGCCGGAAATACAGTAATTCAAATTGTTTTAAGCTCTCTGATTGGTCGGCATAAACCAGCCAAACAGAATAGGAGCGACAGTGGCCCATTCTAACCTATGGAGGAAATTGACCAATCAAAAATAGGAGCGACAGGGACCCATTCTAACCTCGGGAAAAAATATAAACCAATCAAATACAAAGGGGGACAGTTCAAAATACAGTTAAAAAGGCAAAAAGAGCTGATTGGTTGATCAGCGGGGGCTCGTCCAGCTTAGCCAAACAGAGCGCAAGCTACATTCTAATACAGTTGTATGGGGAAAAGAAATTAAGAGAGAGCTCGGTGATTGGCTAATTAAAAGAGGCACGGTTAATTTGGACCAATGGGAGAGCGAGCGACGCTCCTATGGGTTTTCTAATGCAATCTGAAATAAAACTGTACAGGCCGAAATCAAATGATAAGACTACAGAATTTTGCCCCGATGTGTATATAAAACAAACAATAATATTGGTGTAAAGAAAAAAAAAATTAATTCAATAAAATCATTTTTATTTCTTTATTTTCATTAGCCAAGGATCAATATATATGGTGTAACGAAAATAAAGAAATAAAAATGATTTAAATTGAATTATATTTTTTTTTTCTTTACCCCCATATTATTGTTCATTTTTTATACAGAAACGGTACAACTTCTTATCTTATCATTTGATTTTCGGCCATGTACAGTTTTTATTTCAGATTGCATTAGAAAACCCCCTAGGAGCGTCGCTCCCCTCTCCCATTGGTCCAAATAACCGCACCTCTTTAACTTAGCCAATCACAAGCTCGCTCTGAATTTCTTTTCCCCAATAGAACTCATGAGAAAGTAGCTCGCGCTCTGATTGACTAAGCTGGACAGCCCCCACCCCCCTTCAACCAATCAGCTCTTTTCTGCCTTTTTTACTGAATTTTGAACTGTCCCGCCTTTGAATATGATTGGTCAATATTTCTCCAGAGGGTTTGAATGGGTCCCTGTCGCTCCTATTCTGTTGGTCAATTCTCCTCCATAGGTTAGAATGGGCCACTGTCGCTCCCCATTCTGATTGGCTGGTTTATGCCGACCAATCAAAAGCTTTAAACATTGAATTACTGTATTCCCGGCAATTCTCTCTATTGCAATTCCTTATGTTGCGCCGGTCCTCGGCGACAACACGTTGTTAGGGATTTAACTTTTTATTTTTAGAGAAGGTTTCAGCGCTTTATCTGATAATGAATTTTCACTAATAAAAAGATTTTTTTATCATTACTCCATGCCCGCACGGCGCGAGCGCCGAGATTGCATTGCGCCGATCTCTCCAAAAGACTACCAAATGGGAGAAGCAGCTCGCGCTGTGATTGGCCGAGATAGCCAAGCACCCGCTAGCTAAAACCAATCAGCTCTTTCACATTTTTACTGTATTTTGAACTGTCCTGCCTTTGATTCTGATTGGTCAATAGTTCTTCATAGGTTTAATGGTTCACTGTCGCTCCTATTCTGATTGGCTGGTTTCTGCCGACCAATGATAAAGCTTCAGAATTTGAATTACTGTATTTCCCGGCAATTTCCAATATCCTAAAATTTTTGATATTTGCGCCATTCTAGAATATTGGAAAGTGATTTTGTTTTATGTATTTTTTATTTTTTAGGTTTCAGCTCTTTTTCTGAGAATGTTTAACGCCTTTATAAAGGCGATTTTTGATTCATACTCCGCACGGACATGTTGAATGATTTCTCGCTGTTTTCCAGCCTATCTCCGATCGGAACAGATTTTCGGCACAGTCCCTTCTGCGCCTCAGTCCCGCACTGCGCCCCACACACTGGCGAGGCGCGGCGAACTTTACACTGCATGTATGAGCACACTACCTCCGGCGGCGAATCTCAGGCGCAGCCCCGCACTGCGCCTAAGTCCCGTACTGCGCCTCAAACACTGGCGAGGCGCGGCGGACTTTACATGGTATGTATGAGCGCGCCCCGGCCCCGACATAAATCAGGCGCAGCTTTCACTAGAAATCGGGCAAAACGGCGCAGTCCTACCCGGCGAGATTCATACATGTCGCCCTTAGTGTTCTTTGGTGTTGTAGAGTGAGAGTATTTATGCTATTCAATTTACTCCCGTGTACCAGACCACTTGCCGATTTCCTCTGCGTTGACTGCGTTGACTGCGTTGACTTCTGCTTGCCCTGATTTTTCTGCCTGTCCCCGACTACATTCCTCCCTGCCATTTCTGTACCACACTGTACCCTGGCTGCCACCGCAAGCAATTTGAGTCAGGGGTAACAACTCGGGAGTCACCCGCCACACAAGTCCAACCGGAATTGTGGTGGGCTCTGGCAGAAACTGGGAGGCTCCTTAGACTCCACTCGCTGACGTGGCTTATACCACCACTTGCGGAGGTCCACCGGATCCAGTCCATACTCGTGACACTAAGTATTTTGGGAAAAGAACAAAACCTGGTGCAGAATGCTTAACACTGGACTACAAAAAGTATATAATATATTGTGTTTACTGGATTACCTTATGATTTCTGTTGGAGGAAATGCTACTGCTTCTGTTATGTTATATAGATGTAGCAAAGCTTAAAGTGATTGTCTCGCTACAGTGATTGGGTTTTAATTAAAAGATCTTTAAAAAACAAGCAGCTTTGCAATATATGTTCACTACAAATGTCCTACTGATTTTGAGTTATCCCTGGTAGTAGAAGTGCATCAGCTCCTCAAATCACTATAGCCACAGACCTGTAGATTTTTATCTCACTGGCTGCCAGTGCTGGTGACTCATCAGCTTCTCAATACAGGTCAGAGCACAGAGCCCCTCCTGCACAGTATGAGGCCACTTGTGATGCTTCTGTAGGTGAGGGAGGGGGAGGGCTCTACTCCTGGCATCTGTGTCTATGTAGCAGTGCTGCCTGGATTAACCCTGTGTGTGCCTGCTCCCTCTTGCTCTCTACACAGATTGAGGAGAGCAGAGGTGAGGCTGATCTGTGGTCATTATGATGTGACAGCAGTGAAGTGTGTTACTATAATCATGATGTGTCTGTGGAGCTTTGACTATACTAATAAAACAGATCAGGGGTGCATGTGAACGGTTCATATCCCTCCCTGCTCTGCTGTATTAGTGACACATCCTGATTATAGTACCACACTTTACAGCTGCCGTGTGTCTGTTCTGACAGTTTTTGTTTGTTGTTGCTTGAGATGTCCGAGGAGATTTGTATGCCAAGCAGGGGTTTAGGAACCTTTACATCCCCCCTGCTCTGCTATTAGCATACACAGCTTCACAGACCTCTGGCTCCATAGCCACTCATACTGTAGATTAGCCCTCTCTCTGCTGTCTCCTGACTCTGTGGAGAGAAGCAGCAAGATGTCGGCCACTGCAGCACAGTGCAGCTGATTCAGCAGTAAGCAGCAGATCTAGGCAGGCACACACAGGGTTAACTCTGGCAGCAAACCCCCTCACCTCCCCCTCCTGCAGTATAGAAGTCACTGCAGTCTGAGGAGGAGAGCTGTCTGTGTGCTGAGTGGAGGGGGGAAGGGCAAGGAGAAGAGGCAGACAGGAAGCACGCCTCTGAATTCAAAAATCCTCTGCTGCCAGACACGCTGAGCTAGGCTGAAAACCTGTAGTGAGACAACGCCTTTAACTTGACATTTGATACACAGAACTTAATCTCAATACTTTCAATTGATTTTGTTGCCCTGATGTAAGATAATGTCCTGCCGCAAGCTCTCTCTGTTAAATAGTCTTTGCTACTGTGTGAATTGCACTTATGTTTAATATATATACTACAGTGTCTGTGCGGTTGGAAACATGGCAGTTGGGTATCCTTAATGTGGTGTTAGAGCTGTAGTGAAGTTAGAGGAAGCGACAGCATTGTGGGACTGAAAGCACCAGGTAATATTTCTTGAATTTTGCCAGAAAAATATTTCAGCCAAATTTAAAACCATCAGATTTGGGTATAATTTGACTTGGACCCAAATTTGAAGCACAAAATTATTCATTAGGCCACTAGGCTGCTGTTTTTTTCCTTAAAAAGTACAGTATCTGTAACCCAGGCTTGTAATAGAGCCTCTGATGCACAAGTGAATAGTGTCTAAAAAGTTAAATATCATCTAAATATACATTGAATTTTCTATTAGGACTTAAAGCTGAGGAAGTGGTAACATGAAAAAAATTATCATTGAAAGTACTGTTGATGTAGAGATTTAACAGAACTTAAAGGGGTTTTATCGTTTCATTAAATGGTCTTCAGAATAAAGGGACAGTTAATAAAAACAACATTGAAATTGGATGTAATTAGAAAAGCTGTCTTGTATTCACAGTATTCCTTATCTTCTGTTTCTGTTTACACTGATATCCAGTGCTGGTCGGATCCCTCCTCATTGCATTTCACTTGCTGAGAGCTCATTTACATTCTGTTCGGCCCCATCGTTTTCACAGGAGCGAGCATTCCTGTTTCTCTCACTCAGAGTAAGGGACCGGCACATTTTCATTCTGCACAGCCAGAAGAAACAGAATAACACTGCAGGGCTTTCACAATCAGGAAATAGCAAAATTGTGTGTGGCCGTAGCAATTTCTCTCTGCACACCTAGCAGAAACAAACTGCAGCAGATTCTACAATCAGAAAACATAACAGTTGTGTCTCGGTGCCTAACTCTCCTGCATAGAAGGGAGATCTGTGCCATTCATAGAAAGCTGGATTCAACTGTAACAAATCTCCAGCTGTGAGAGGAGACGAGATTAGTGCTCAGTCTAGATTGAATATAGCCTGTGGTATGCATACAGCTCTTACAAAATAAGACTGATAGGGAGAGACACAGTGACATGTGCACTCAGCGAGGGGAGGGGGGTAGTCTCGGGAGCCAGCATGAACAGTGAAGGGGGATGATATCACCCAGCTGGAAGTGGAAGAAACACCCCTGCATTTCTAGAGTTGAGAAGCTGAGAGCAGTATGAATCAGTAGAACTAAAGAAGCGATACATCCCCTTTAATTTGTAATTTAACAGTGTGTCCTTTTCACTATACAGTGGGTATAGAAAGTATTCAGATCCCTTTAAATTTTTCACTCTTTCTTTTATTGCAGCCATTTAGTAAGATCCAAAAAGTTCATTTTTTGGCTCATTGATGTACACACCATCTGAAAAGAAAAGAAACAGAAATGTAGATATTTTTGCAAAGTTATTGAACAAGAAAATCTGAAATATCACATAATCATAAGTATTCAGACCCTTTGCTGTGACACTCATATTTATCTCATATGCTGTCCATTTCCTTCTGATCCTCCTTGAGATGGTTCAACTCCTGTATTGGAGTCCAGCTGTGTTTAATTAAACTGATTGGCCTTGATTAGGAAAGGCACACACCTCTCTATATAAGATCTCACAGCTCACAGTGCATGTCACAGCAAATGAGAATCATGAGGTCTAAAGAACAGCTCAAGGAGCTCAGAGACAGAACTATGGGAAGGCACAGATCTGGTCAAGGTTATAAAAGAATTTCTGCAGCACTCAAGGTTCCTAAGAGCACAGTGGTCTCCATAATCCTAAAATGGAAGCAGTTTGAGATGACCACAACTCTTCCTCGACCTGGCCATCCAGCCAAACTAAACAATCGTGGGAGAAGAGCCTTGGTGAGAGAGGTAAAGAAGAACCCCAAGATCACTGTGCCTGAGCTCCAGAGATGCGATAGGGAGATGGGAGAAAGTTCCACAAAATCAACTATCACTGCAGCCCTCCACTAGTTTGAGCTTTATGGCAGAGTGTGCCGATGGAAGCCTCTCCTCAGTGCAAGACATATGGAAGCCTGCATACAGTTTGCAAAAAAACACATGAAGGACCCCCACAGACTAGGAGTAATAAGATTCTCTGGTCTGATGAGATGAAGATTGAACTTTTTGGTGTTAATTGTAAGTGGTATGTGTGGAGAAAACCAGACAATGCTCATCAAAATACAATCCCAACAGTGAAACATGGTGGTGGCAGTATCATGCTATGGGGGTATTTTTCAGTTGCAGGGACAGAATGACTGGTTGCAATTGAAGTAAAGATGAATATGGCCAAGTACAGAGATATCCTGGATGAAAACCTCTTCCAGAGTGCTCTGGGCCTCAGACTGGGATGAAGGTTCTTCTTCCAACAAGACAATGACCCTAAGCACACAGCTAAAATAACAAAGCAGTGGCTTCAGAACAACTCTGTAACCATTCTTGATTGGCCTCGCCAGATCCCTGACCTAAACCCAAATGAGCATCTCTAGAGAGACTTGGAAATGGCTGCCCACCAAGGTTCACCATCCAACCTGAAGGAACTAGAAAGAATCTGCAAGGAAGAATGGCAGATGCTCCGCACATCCAGGTGTGAAAAACTTGTTGCATCATTTCCAAGAAGACTCATGGCTGTAGTAGCTCAAAAGGTGCTTCTACTCAATATTGAGCAAAGGGTCTGAATACTTAAGACCATGTGATATTTCATTTTTTCTTGTTTAATAAATTTGCTAAAATATCTACATTTCTGTTGTTTTCCTTTCAAGATGGGGTGCAGAATCTACATTAATGAGCAAAAAAAATGAACTTTTTGGATCATACCAAATGGCTGCAATGAAAAAAAGAGTGAAAAATTTTAAGGAGTCTGAATACTTTCTGTACTCACTGTATGATTACTTACTGAGTTGATTCTTGAATACTCTGGAACCCAATGTAAAATCTGTAACCTAGCCCTTATCTACCATGTGCAATTTAATTAAAGTGGTGTCTTATGTACTATAAGGGCTTGTTCACACAACGTTTTGGATCCTTTTTACGGATCCGTTTTTAAGGAGTGAAAACTGCATCCGGAAAACGGATCCGAAAAACGCAAGATGTGATACTTTATTTGGACCCGTATTCTATGCTTTTGTGTTGCATTTAACGGATCCGCTTTACGGATCTCTCTCTCTCTCTCCTCCGCGGCAGCCCACTCACGATCTTCCCCAGCGGCAGCCCACTGACTTTCTCCCCCAGCGGCAGCCCACTCACTTTCTCCCCCAGCGGCAGCCCACTCACTTTCTCCCCCAGAGGCAGCCCACTCACTTTCTCCCCCAGCGGCAGCCCACTCCCGATCTCCTCAGCGGCAGCCCATCCACGATCTCCTCAGCGGCAGCCCATCCACGATCTCCTCAGCAGCAGCCCACTCACGATCTCCTCAGCAGCAGCCCACTCACGATCTCCTCAGCAGCAGCCGATCCACGATCTCCTCAGCAATAGCCCACTCACGATCTCCTCAGCAGCAGCCCACTCACAATCTCCTCAGCAGAAGCCCACTCACGATCTCCTCAGCAGCAGCCGATCCACGATCTCCTCAGCAGCAGCCGATCCACGATCTCCTCAGCAGCAGCCGATCCACGATCTCCTCAGCAATAGCCCACTCATGATCTCCTCAGCAGCAGCCCACTCACAATCTCCTCAGCAGCAACCCATTCACGATCTCCTCAGCAGAAGCCCACTCACAATCTCCTCAGCAGCAGCCCATTCACATTCTCCTCAGCAGCAGCCCATTCACTTTCTCCTCAGCAGCAGCCCATCCACTTTCTCCTCAGCAGCAGCCCATTCACTTTCTCCTCAGCAGCAGCCCATTCACTTTCTCCTCAGCAGCCCATTCACTTTCTCCTCAGCAGCCCATTCACGATCTCCTCAGCAGCCCATTCACTTTCTCCTCAGCAGCCCATTCACTTTCTCCTCAGCAGCCCATTCACTTTCTCCTCAGCAGCAGCCCATCCACTTTCTCCTCAGCAGCAGCCCATTCACTTTCTCCTCAGCAGCCCATCCACTTTCTCCTCAGCAGCAGCCCATCCACGATCTCCTCAGCAGCCCATTCACTTTCTCCTCAGCAGCAGCCCATTCACTTTCTCCTCAGCAGCAGCCCATTCACTTTCTCCTCAGCAGCCCATTCACGATCCACAGCCCTGCAGCCTTGCTCAGCCGCCGATCCACAGCCCTGCAGCCTCTCTCACCCGCCGATCCACAGCCCTGCAGCCTCGCTCACCCGCCGATCCACAGCCCTGCAGCCTCGCTCACCCACCAATCCACAGCCCTGCAGCCTCGCTCACCCACCAATCCACAGCCCTGCAGCCTCGCTCACCCGCCGATCCACAGCCCTGCAGCCTCGCTCACCCGCCGATCCACAGCCCTGCAGCCTCGCTCACCCACCAATCCACAGCCCTGCAGCCTCGCTCACCCGCCGATCCACAGCCCTGCAGCCTCGCTCACCCGCCGATCCAGCGATCCATTCCCCTGCAACCACAGTTCACCATCCTATCCATCAGCTGTGCACTGCGCTTTTCGGATGCGCTTTCAGCCGGCAATACATAGCCACATTGTGGAGCGCTTTTGGACAGGTGCCAAAAGCGCACTCCATTATTTCCTATGGGCTTTCACTTGCGTAGAATGCAAGAAGAATTGACATGTCAATTCTTAAAGCGGATCCGAAAAGCGCAGTGCAGGAGAGCCCTCAAAAGCGCATCGCCGATCTCCCGTGGGAACAGCGATGCGCTTTTGCCATTGAAAGCCATGTTAATCACACTGACAATTGTTAGATCCGTTTTGTGGATCCGTAAAACGGATCCGTAAAACGGATCACAAAAGCGTCGTGTGAACAAGCCCTAAGAATTATTGAGCCCCTTCAGACACCAAAACCTACGCAAGTCTAAATGCTACTTCTTCCTTTCCCTATAACTATCTTTCCCATAAAGATAATGTAGTAAGTTTACCAACAAGTCTCAAGTAAAAAAATAAATAAAAAGATAATAATACTAATAACAAATTGTGATTTTACCATAAATTTTGCTCATTTACAAGCATAGCTCTTCTACATCTGTATCAGTATGTTCATACCTCTTGTTGTTTAACCAGGAAAGTGTCAGTAAGATTCCTCTGGTCATTTACATCCAGATGTTTCCTCTGGTTGGTAAAGGTCTCTTGAAGAAATGAAAGCAATTCATCTGCATTCCTGACCAATTTTTTTTGGATCGATAAACACCAGCGCATCACAGATGGATATGTATTATACAGCTGCAGGGAAAAATAGTACATGAATACATATATAGAAGATCTAGAAAAGCTGTCAAGCATTGTTTGAGAAAAAAGCAGTGTAATGTTGGCTCCAGGGGCGTTGCTACGGTCCTAAAATATTTGGGGCATGGACCCTTTGTGTTTAGTTTTGCTCATTGTGAACTGTGTCATGTATTTTTACAGAGAAAAAGCTCATGTTCATGTCACTAATTTTCTGCATATTTCTGCATATTCCACATTGATCTTGCCCGTCACTTCAGCAGTCACTGTACAATGAAAATCAGCGCTGAAAAATTTGCTTTTTCAAAAGCGCTCAACATCTATACAAATATACCAGACGAATCATTGTTACTAAAAAAAACCTCCTACAAAACCAAGACCCAAAACTATTACTACTTAAGGATCAAAAAATTCTGCCAGACCATGACCGAACGTAACCACCGGATGTGATCAGTTGTGCACAGACTCTTAAGACGTATAATAATGCCATATAGTGACCATATAGTGGTAGATACTAGTTGTATGTAGGCTGTGCAGAAATATTACAAGTGATTACAATGCAGTTACATTTAGTGACTTACAGGAGACGTCTTTCACTTTCCCTTCTCTTCACCATCCGCCCCAGACCATCATTATGACTTCTTCCGGCCATGAATCTCTGTAGAATTAACCATACAAACATTTTAGAATCCTCACTTTTCCAGCACCTATATACCTACCTACCTACTGGGGGGTTTATATAGCTCCCTTCCTAATGTAGGTTTATACAGGAAAGCATGGTGACGTCCCATCCCCACAGCAACTGGCTTTTCTATGATAGAGAATCCAGGTGTCTGCTGTAGGGGTTGGGGAATTCCTTTATAGGTCATTAGGAAAGTTTATAGGCAGGAGATATGGCCCCCAGTATATAGCTAGGCAGGTTATATGGCCCCCAGTATATAGCTAAGGAGGTAATATGGCCCCAGCATACAGCTAGGGAGGTAATATAGCCCCCAGTATATAGCCAGGCAGGTAATATGGCCCCAGTATATAGCTAGGTAGGCAGTATGGCCCCCAGTATACATATATTTATATATATATTTAAATTTAGGTAATATAGGGCCCCCAGTATAACTAATTAGGTAATAAATGGCCCCCAGTATATATAATTAGGAAATATATGGCCCCTTGGGTAATATATGGCTCCCAGTATATATAATTAGGTAATATAGGGCCCCCAGTATATATTATTAAGTAATACAGGACCCCCAGCCCCCAGTATATATATATAATTAGGTAATTTAGGGTACCCAGTGTAACTAATTAGGTAATATATGGCGCCCAGTATATATAATTATGTAATATATGCTCCCCTAGGTAATATATGGCCCCCAGTACATATAATTAGGTAATATTGGGCCACCAGTATAGCTAATTAGGTGATATAGGGCCCCAGTATATATAATTAGGTAATATAGGGCCCCCTATGTAATATATGGCCCCTAGTATATATAATTAGGTAATATATGGCTCCCAGTATATATAATTAGGTAATGTAGGGCTCCCCAGTATATATAATTAGGTAATATATGGTCCCCCGTATATATAATTAGGTAATATAGGGCCCCCAGTATATATAATTAGGTAATTTAGGGGCCCCATTATATATAATTAGGTAATATAGGGCCCCAGTATAGCTAGGCAGGTAATAGGGCATATTAAAAAAAAAAAAAAAAACAGTACTCACCTTTCCACCACTCCCTGGAGCTCCCGCTCGGCTCCATCTTCTTCCTGTCACAGGTGACATGACATAATTACGCTGTGCAGGCAGCATGATGTCATACTCACGCTGCCTATGCCGGACACTCCACAGAGTTTTTACAGGATTCCTTGTAAAAATTAAACATTTTCAGTTAAAAATGCAGATTGTTGGAAAAAAAATATTCTTCATTTTCACAGCCTAACGCTAAAACAATTTGTGAAACACCTGTGGGGTTGATATACTCACTACACCCCAGGATATATGCCATAAGGGTTTTAGTTTTCAGTATGGGGTCTTTTTAGGGGTGTTTATTAAGTATTAGCACCTTAGGGTGTCCGCAAATTTGAAATTGTGCCTAAATTTATTTGTAATGAAAGTGAGACCCCAGAGTCCAGTATATGCTCCTCCTATTCTGGGGCCTGTGGTTGAGCCAAATAGTGCACTAGGGCCACATATGGAATAGCTCTAAAAATGGCAGAATCTGGGGAGCCAATGTTAAGTTGCATTTCCCTGGTCAAATCTACTGTGTTCTTGTGAATAATGGATAAAAATTGAAAATCTGAAATTTCACTTCCACTTTGCTTTAATTCCTGTGAAACACCTAAGAGGTTAATAAACTTCTTAAATGCTGTTTTGAATACTTTAAGGGATGTAGTTTCTTAGATGAAGGCTTTTATAGGGGTGTCTAACATACAGGCCAATCAAAACCACGTCAAAACTGGACTGGTCCCTAAAAAAAAGCCCCATCCTTGATCCCACCCTTAACAGTGCTCAGAGAACGGAATATCTGATACCGCTGGGTATTTCCTTTTGGTCTGATAGTCCAAAAGGAGGACAAAACGCTGACCATCCGATCCCCAGATGACATCCCGACCTTTCTCCAAGATTTGAACATCCAAAACCTGGTCCTCCCTCTGTGACCATGTCTTGATTTCACTTTCACCACGACCGTGAACCCTACAGCAATTCCTGCAGGTCCCCTCCCAAGACGAGCTCCGCGTTGATGCCATCCTACGGACTCCTCATCGCACTGAAATCCAGCCTGAACCCTTATTGGACACTCTGAGATCTATGTATTCTTTGACAAATTTGCTTTTCAGGGGCCTTAAGTGGACTTTGGACTGCGCTCTCCTCCAGAATGCTGACGGGGGAACATACCTCCTAGTAGTCTGTGTGTGCTACACATACAGGTTTCCACTGTTCTCCCCTCCTGACAGAGTTCTAATTTTTGCAGTCCTTCCTACAAGATGTGTGTGCCAGCCATTTCTAGTCCCATCTAGTCCCAGCAGTAGGCGCTATTTTTTTTTCTCTTTTTCGCCTACTTCTTTTTTTCTTCCTCCTTCTTCTCTCTCTCCCTTCCTCCCACTCAAGATCCTAAACATGACGGACCTAGTAATTGCATCTTTCAATGCAAAAGGCCTCAACATTCCAGAAAAACGGGTTCAGGTTTTGCATCACTTTCATAAACGTAGAGTCCATATTATTGCTTTTCAGGAGACCCATTTCAAAGTAGGTCACGCATCTTGCATCCATAATAAGTATTACTCTAGCTGGTATTGTGCGGATAACCACGAGTCCAGGTCAAGGGGAGTTGCCTTGGCCAGTCACAAGTCCTTAACTCATCAGGTTTGGAGCTGTTGGACAGATCCTTCAGCCCAATTCATTATCTTGTCTCTTGTGATGGAGGGTCAGGAATTCACCCTGGTCAATGTCTATGCCCCTAACCAAGGACAGGTGTCCTTTTTCAGAAACTAGCCGATACCCTCACTCCTATAATTAAGGGCACTGTGTATTTTGTGGAGATCTTAATTTTACACTTGATCCCACCCTTGATATCTCTATGGGCAAATCCTCCCTCTCATATTGTTCTATCAATATGATTAAGAAAACCTTCGGCCTGTTCCAATTGTGTGATGCTTGGCGACTACAGCACCCAAATGACAGGGACTACACATTCTTATCCACCCCTCATAACTATTATAGTCGCCTAGACCATATTCTGATTTCCCAAGGGGCTCTGTCTTGGTTATCCTCCACGTCGGTGGGCTCCATACTTTGGTCTGACCATGCCCCTATTTACTGTGGGCTCTCTGTTCCATCTTTCTCAAAGCCGGGTTGGTCATGGTGCCTCAACGAATCTCTCCTCCAAGACAACATGAGTGTCGCGGATCTATCTCAGACAATTGAACATTTTAATTCGGACCGTGCTCAGGACAATTCGTCCCTTGTGTCCAATGGGACACACTTAAGTGTCCCATTGTTCAAGCACGGTGCGAGACTGAAGAGGGACAGGGCTTCAAAAATAAAGGCAGCTCTACAGAGGGTGTAAACTCTTGAAACTCTGCATAAACGAGCCTTGTCTCCTGAAGTATTCCGGGACCTTCTTGCCACAAGATTGGAAGTAAAGCACCTTTTGGAACCCTGTTGGAGGAGGTATTTACAAGTGGGGCGCAGCAAATTCCATGAGTATGGCACCAAAAGTGGGCATATTTGGATGTATGTCAGCACATTGCTCGCTCCCACATCCCTTCCATTAAGACCTCCAGGGGCGACCTAGTACATACTACACAGGAGATCAAGGATTCGTTCCATTCATTTTACTCGAAGTTGTATAACTTGCACATCCCCCTCAGGTTGCTGATGATTGGTCACCTTCTGATCCTCCTCGTAGCCTTTCTCATTCTATCTTAGCTGACATAGAGGCCCCTTTTACCCCACAGGAACTTTCTTTGGTCTTGGTGGGGGGGGGGTCCTGGGCTGGTTGGTTTTACCAGCAAGCTTTTTAAGGTCTTCTGGGACTCTCTCTCCTCTGCTGTGCTGGAGGCATTACATTTCGTCTCCTCTGTCAATCCTTTTCAGTCCCAGTCCACTCTCGCTCATATAACGGTCATCTCCAAACCCGGCACGGACCCATCGTTTGTGGTAGCTACCGTCCCATTTCTTTATTGAATGTTGACATAAAAATTTATGCTAAACTATTGGCCAACAGGTTAATTCCCATTCTTTCATGCTTGATACATCCAGAACAGGTGGGCTTTGTCCCGGAAGCCCGCAACAACACTTTGAATACTCTAGACATTGTCCATTATCCCCAGTCTCATAAGATCCCGTCAATGGTCCTATCCCTGGATGCCGAAAAGGTGTTTTTATAAGATTTCTTGGTCTTCTCTGCTCATCTCCCTTCGGCGTCTGGGGATGGGACCTAGCTTCTGTTCCAAGATAATGGCACTTTACCACTCCCCCTCTGCTAGTATTAAGATACATGGCTCCCTGTCTGAACCTTTTAAAATTCATAATAGTACCCGCCAAGGCTGCCTGCTCTCACCCCTGTTGTACGTTCTAGTTATGGAGAACTCTTGACTGCTATCCGTTCTAACTCAGACGTCAAAGGAATCACCATTGGTAAGGTGGAGGAGAAATGTTCTGCTTTCACAGATGATCTCCTGGTGTACATAACAGATCCATTGGTCTCTGTACCCTCCCTTATGTCTGAGCTGGACCGCTTCGGATTTTGGTCAGACTTCAAGATTAACATTTCTAAATCGGAAGCCTTTAACATTGGTCTGCCTCCAGCGGTCTTTGTCCCTTTAAAATGTTCTTACCCTTTCACATGGCCACAGTCAGGACTTACATACTCAGAATTCAAAATCCCTCGGGATCTATCTAAGCTTTTTACCTTAAATTTTGAAACACTTTTTTCAAAGCTTGCTGCAGATTTGGACGCTTGGAACAAGAGAGAATTCTTGTGGTTTGGTGGTGGGTGGTGAATATTTTGAAAATGACAATTCTCCCACGTATTCTCTACTTGCTCCAGATGATCCCAATATATATCCCAAATGTGTCTTGGAAGCGTGTCGAACGTGTCTTTTCTGCTTTTGTTTGGCATGCCTCCAAACCGAGATTAGTCTACGCCACCCTTATTCGGCATAAAAATATAGGAGGTGTGGACCTACCGGACTGTAGGAAATATTATGTTGCAACCGCTTATTCTCTTGTTTTGGATATGGTTTGTCTGGGAGGTGATAAACTGTGGAAATGATTGGCTGGTGACATTTGCCCCTTGTCCTTGGCTTTGTTCCTCTGGACCTGTACTCAATCTCTGATCGAGAAATACCCAGTTTCATTAACCACTCGCCATACCCTGTCCACAATTGTTGCTTAAAAACTCTCTTACAACCTTATTGACAGGTTGGGCCTATTATTCCCAATTGTCAACAACCCTGCGTTTCCTCCTGGTCTTGGGACCTACCCTTCAAAGCGTGCCCATTATGTATAAATAATGTGACTCTTGGGTCCGATTTTCTCCCTTTCCATTCCTTCCCTAGGGAGGTAACTTCCTGCGCTTGCTCCCATTTCCAATATGCCCAGTTGCAACACTTTTTTAATTCTCTGAGGCAGACAGTCAATGTCGGAAGACCCCTGTTGCCCTTTGAACAAATGTGTACGCTCACTGTTCCTCCAAGACATGTCATTTCTGGATTTTGGCACCAATACAGGTACCTTGCTTTTGTCGCTAAAAATCAGTTTTTCTTACTAATTTTGGTGCTAAAATCCATTTTTTTTTTTTACTGATTTTGGCGCTAATAAATGAATCTCGCTTTTTCCGCTAAAAATCCGTGTTTTACGGGTTTTAGCGCCAAAATCTGTAACACAATGGATTTTAGCAACAAAATCCGTAAACAAAATGATTTTTAGCAGCAAAAGCAAAATACTGTTATTAGCGCCAAAATCCATAACAAAAACGTATTTTAGCGCTAAAATGCGCAAAAAAAGGATTTTTACTGACGAAAGCGGGACAACTTTATTAGCGCCAAAATACGTGAAAACCTGGATTTTAGTGCCAAAATACGTTAAAAAAAAGGATTTTTGCCAACAAAAGTGTGATACATTTATTCGCGCCAAAATTCGTAAAAAAATGGAATTTGTCGCCAAAATCTGTAAAAAAAAGGACTTTAGCGGCAACATTTTTGATAAAATGGATTTTAGTGACAAAAGCGAGAACTTTATCAGCGCAAAAAAAACTGATTTTTTTTGTGGCAAAATACGTAAAAAAAGTATTTTTAGCAACAAAAGTGAGACAACTTTCTTAATGTCAAAATTCATAAAAAAATGTATTTTTAGCGACAAAAGCAAGAAAACATTGTCAGCAACAAAATTCGTAAAAATCAAATGGATTTTAGTGCCAAAATCCATAAAATAACCAATTGTTGCACCACAATCTGTAAAAAAAAAAAAAGCTAGATAACTTTATTGGCGCCGAAATCCATAAAACGGCTACAAGATTACATATAAATGCAATAATGTGCTTTACATCCCCTTTTGTAGGGTGGTGTTACATCCAATGGCTTGATTTATGTATACATTAAAAACCAGACTTGAAGACAAGCAAAAAAAGCGCCATAAAAACGCAAATCATGGCAGAAAATGGCTATTTTATTCAGCAGTGTTTGACAGGCAGTGGACAAAAAACTCAGTTTTATGAACGTTTTTAGGATTTGGTTTTCAGGTCGTTCTTCGTCCACTGCAGTGTAGACATAGCCTTATTCTAAATTGGGTTCTATAAATCTCTCTACGCTGACTGATATCAGTTAGCTTCTACTTTCATTGACTGTACTGACTAAAATGGTGTTTACTATGATATGTTTCATAGGTTACAATACTAATGTACATGTTTTGATGTAAAGGGTTAACTACACACTTTTCCCAACATTTACTAACTTCTAAGCACATACCAGTTATTTTAGCACAGGGATGGGTTTGAAACTGATGAATGGGTATATTTGTAGCATTTCATATACGAATAGGCAAAGGTGCTTGACTATATATTTAGAATATATAATATAGTTACATGTCCACATGTCCAAGGTCAACATAAAGGCTATGGCAAAGACATTTTTCAATACATTTTAATTCTTGGCTTCTGTCACTCATGCATCAAATAAAATAAATCTTTGTTTGAGGCAACAGAGCTGTTGATACTGCTAATAGATTTCAAAGACAGAGAGTATCACATATCCACGTAAGAAGTATATCTAAAAGTCCATTAAAGTCACATTAAGGAAGTATGCCCTATTGCAGTAAAGTGCTATATTTTCCAAGAAAAAATAAGTAAAATAGCAAAATCTGTGCGATCCAGGGAGAGTTGCATGTGGAAATTAAACATTATAGCTAGAGATGGGCGAATTTCTCAAAAATTTGATTCGGTCACTTCGCCGAAATTCCCGACAAAAATAAATTCGGTCCAAATTAATTCAGGACGAATCGCGTTAAAAACAGTTTATTTCCAGGCTGCACAGAGCCTGCAGGGTGCTGTAAAACGTTGTGCCATGTTTAAATATGCAGAGGGAGCTTGGTTTGGTTTTCATAAAATGTTGTTTTTTTAGTATAAACACGCAGATGACTGCCGCCGCTCTTAGAATCGCTTCACTAAAAAATTCCCTGGGCACTTAAGGGAGGGCAAAACTGACCAAAAAACTCAAGCGGGAATGTTGCCTGAGAAAGTCATGCCAGCGAAAGCTGGAAAAAAAAAAAAAGCTGAGAGCTCAGGTGGAAACATTAGTGACAGAGTGTAGGGTGACGGCAGGGAGCCCCAGCAGCATGAGGTCAGACAGTGGACAATGACATTCTGGGAGGTGGTAAAACGTAATAGGCCAAGAGTGGCATAATGACACAGTTTTGGGGGTTTTTGACAGCAGCCACAGCAGCAGCATGAGGTCAGAACGTGGAACAAAGCCAGTCTGGAGGTGGCAAAAAACAGGAGTAGGCCACAGAGTGGCACAATGACACAGTGTGGAGGGCACGGCAGCAGCAGCATGAGGTCAGGTAAGTGGCACAATGACATTTGGAGGTGGCCAAAAACAGGAGTAGGCCACAGAGTGGCACAATGACACAGTGTGGAGGTCACGGCAAGCAGCAGCATGAGGTAGACAGTGGCAAAAATGACACAGTGTGCAGGTAAAGTCAGCAGCAGCATGAGGTCAGACAGTGGCACAATGACATTCTGGAGTTGGCAAAAACAGGAGTAGGCCACAGAGTGGCACAATGACACAGTGTGGAGGTCACGGCAGCAGCAGCATGAGGTCAGACAGTGGCACAATGACACAGTGTGCAGGTCACGTCAGCAGCAGCATGAGGTCTGACAGTGGCACAATGACATTCCGGAGGTGGCAAAAACAGTAGTAGGCCCCAGAGTGGCACAATGACACAGTGTGGAGGGTTTCGGCAGCAGCCACAGCAACAGCATGAGGTCAGAGAGTGGCACATTAACATTCTGGAGGTGGCAAAAACAGGAGTAGGCCACAGAGTGGCACAATGACCCAGTGTGGAGGTCAAGTCAGCAGCAGCATGAGGTCAGGCAGTGGCATAATGACATTCTGGAGGTGGCAAAAACAGGAGTAGGCCACAGAGTGGAAAAATTTACACAGTGTGGAGGGCACGGCAGCAGCCACAGCAGCAGCATGAGGTCAGAGAGTGGCACAGTAACATTCTGAAGGTGGCAAAAACAGGAGTTGGTCAGAGAGTGGCACAATGACACAGTGTGGAGGTCACGGCAGCAGCAGGAATGAGGTCAGAAAAGTTTGGGACAATGATTTCAGTGTGCAGGTCACTCAGCAGCAGCATGAGGTTTAGACAGTGGCACAATGACATTCTGGAGGTGGCAAAAACAGGAGTAGGCCACAGAGTGGCACAATGACACAGTGTGAAGTTCACATCAGCAGCAGCATAAGGTCAGGCAGTGGCACAATGACATTCTGGAGGTGACAAAACAGTAGTAGACCACAGAGTGGCACAATGACAGAGAGTGGAGGGTGACGGTTGGAAGCAGCATGAGGTCAGACAGTGGCACAATGACATTCTGGAGGTGGCAAAAAACTGGAGTAGGCCCCAGAGTGGCACAATGAAAGAGAGTGGAGGTGACGGCCGGCAGGAGCAACAGTATGAGGTCAGAGAGTGGCACAGTGACACAGTGGGGATGTCCGGCACCAGCAACAGCAGCATGAGGTCATAAAGGGGCACAATGACAGAGTGTGGAGGTGGCTGGCAATACCACTCCCGGGTAAAGAGGGTAGGTGGCAGATGGAGAAGCTGTCAGCAGTTGTGTGGCACCAGGCGGGTGGTGGCATCAGAATAGTGGCTGAGGCAGGTAGTTTGAACCCAGACTCATTTCTCACAGTTTCCTGGAATAAGGTGTGCATCACCGAAATGCGTCGGTCTTTGCCAGAGGAACATCCGACCGCACACTGTTGAGCACGGTTAGTGGTATGCTGCACTGTTAAAAAACTTGTAAACTGAAGACAAAAGGGGCTTTTTAATATGGTTTCAAAAAAGGAAATAATTTTTTTACATATTTCTGGGT
>JAODAL010031668.1:0-48105 GCA_025379985.1 Phyllomedusa bahiana
ATTTAAAAAGGGGAGAAGGCTCAGGTCTAAAGGGTTAAAGCTTGACAGCTAGATAAACAAGCTCCTGTGCTGCTGATAAGACACAGCAGGAAGTTACCTTCCCACCGAGACCTGTTAGAGTAGAGAGAGGTGATCGGTAACCTGGGGAAGTTTGTGTACATAGGCAGTAGCTCAGAACAGCTCTAGCTTTGAAAGGATGCAAAATCTGAAGAGCAATGTATTTGGTAATAGTTGTTTTTTTTGTTTTTTTTACTTTTACAGCTAATCAATGTGGTGAATACCCCTTTAAGTCTATGTTGTGCCATTATTCAAATACAAATTGACAGGAGAACCTTCTAATCTAGTTTTTCACCCCATGCCACATTGCAGCATGTGAGGCTGAAGTTCACTCATCTGACTTTGGCATTAAGTTCTTGCCGAGGAGTGAAATTCTCCCTGGAGACCGGAACAAATCAGCACAGCCAGTCTTGTGGGCACACCGAGGCCCCGAGACACGTCGCTATTTTCATTAGTTTTAGAAATGTTTCAAAGCTCAGAAAATACAGAAGTGAGATGTGTCAGCGACATGTTTGTGCTCCAGCATTTTTCTCGCCTTTGCATTTATTTCGATATTTTTTAAGCCAGAAGACGGTCGAATGTTTTGCTTCTACTTTGTTGTTTTGGGGGATTTTTTATCAGAGGAGAAAAGAAGAAAAAAAAAATTCAGCTAAACTGGCCCAATTTAGTTGGTTGATGTAGCCTGCAGCACATTTGTGGGCTTTCTACTTTTTAGAAGCGAGACGGTCACTGGTTTGCTATAAACTGTGCCCTAATTTAGAAGACGCAATAGGCAGTAAGCATTCAGGGCCATTTTAAGAGGAAATGGATACAAAAAAAAAACCGAAATCACACACAGCAAATAAATGAATATACTCTGGTTAGATAGATGATTAAAGGGGTTGTCTCACTACATTGATTCCTCTCACCTCAGTCCTGTTTCTTGGTTTCACTTTGAATTCAGGGGCGTGTTTACTGGCTTCTACTAGGCTGCAGTGGAAGCCAGGTCTGTAGCTATAGCAACCAGTGCTGACAGCCTATCATGAGTGATTGAAGAGGTCTGTAGCTATAGAGACCAGTGCTGGCAGCCTATCATGAGTGATGGAAGAGGTTTGTAGCTATAGAGACCAGTGCTGGCAGCCTATCAGGAGAGATCAAACAGGTCTGTAACTATAGCGACCGCTGCTGGCAGCCTATCAGGAGAGATCAAACAGGTCTGTAGCTATAGCAACCAGTGCTGGCAAGCTATCATGAGAGAGTAAACAGGTTGTAGCTTTTGAAACCCATTTGGCTGGCACCCTATCAGGAGAGATCAAACCGGGTCTGTAGCTATAGCAACCAGTGCTGGCAGCCTATCAGGAGAGATTGAACAGGTCTGTAGCTGTAGCGACCGGTGCTGGCAGCCTATCAGGAGAGATCAAACAGGTCTGTAGCTATAGCGACCAGCGCTGGCAGGCTATCGGTAGCGATCAAACAGGCCTGTAGCTATAGCAACCAGTGCTGGCAGCCTATCAGGAGAGATTGAACAGGTCTGTAGCTATAGCGACCTGAGGAGCTGATGCAGCCCATACAAGAGGGGATATTTAGGAATTAGGTAGGATACTGGTAATGGACACATACTGCAAAGTGACTTGTTTTTGCAAGATCTTTAACATAGAAAGCAGCGATCCTTGTAGTGAGACAACCCCTTTAATGCCCAACCAGATGGAGAGGTGTGATGTTCAGGTGTTCATGTGCTTTGGCCATATAGTGTATGAACAAGCACAGATGTGGAAAACAACCAAATATTGCTAAACAGAACCAAATAATCCTTCTATACAGTCACTGATAATAATACCACAACCTGCTGCTCTCATCTATACGAAGTTCATGATAACCACAAAACTTTCGGAAAGAGGAAGAGTACAGCAGAGGGTTTCTGCAGATGGTTCCCAGTTTCTAAGCTTAAAGGCATGTTCCCACTATATATGCCATCAAAGTTTAATATGTGCAGGTCTTACCTCTGGGACTTGTATAGATCTCGAGAACGGCTCTCTTAAAGTTATGGAGGGGAATGGAGAGCCGGTCACACTTGCATACGACTCCCCATTCTATTCTATGGGAGTTCTGAGTATGGCTAAACCCACCACTCCCCTGTACTAGGAACTACCATAGAACAGAATGGAGAATTATGAGCGTGAACGACTCTTCATTCTGTTCTATGGGAGTTCCGAGTACAGCCCAACATTCTGCACTCCTCTAAAGGGAACTCCTATAGAACAGAATGGAGAATTATGAGCAAGTGTGACCGGCTCTGCATTATGTTCTATGGGAGTTCCAAGTATAGTCGAACATTCTGCTCTCCTGTACTGGTAACTGTCATAGAATAGAATGGGGAGTTATGAGCAAGCGTGACCGGCTATACATTCTGTTCTATGGGAGTTCCGAGTACAGCTACATATTCTGTTCTCCTGTACTGGGAACTACCATAGAGCAGAATGGAAAATTATGAGCTAGCATGACTGGCTCTCCATTCTGTTCTATGGGAGTTCCAAGTGCAGACCAACATTCTGCTCTCCTGTACTGGTAACTGTCATAGAATAGAATTGAGAGTTATGAGCAAGCGTGACCGGCTTTTCATTCTGTTCTATGGGAGTTCCGAGTACAGCTACATATTCTGTTCTCCTGTACTGGGAACTCCCATAGAACAGAATGAAGAATTATGAGCTAGCATGATCGGCTCTCCATTCTGTTCTATGGGAGTTCCAAGTGCAGACCAACATTCTGCTCTCCTGTACTGGGAATTACCATAGAGCAGAATGGAGAATTATGAGCAAGCGTGACCGGCTCTCCATTCTATTCTATGGGAGTTCCAAGTGCAGACCAACATTCTGCTCTCCTGTACTGGAAACTCCCATAGAACAGAATGGAGAGTTATGCCCGAGCACGACCGACTCTCCATTGTGAGTCAAAGCTTTCAGGGGCCCATTCCCGAGATAGGTGCAGGTCCCAGAGGAAGTACCCGCCCCTATCAGACTTTGATGGCATATCCTATTGGTATTTCCAAGAATAGGAAAAAAAGAACAGCGCCACACTTATATAATGGTGGCACCTGGTATTGCAGTGTGGCCCACAGACAAGAACAACACTTTCTTGAAAAATGTAGCCATTTTTTTCTTCTAAGTTCAGATAACCCCTTTAAGTGCTGCCTTATTTGGGGGTACTGTTGTTTGTCACTTATTTGTCACGTACACTAATCATATTTGTATTGCAAGCGGTTAAGGACGCACGGTCCAGGAATGGAAAACTGTAGCATAAGCCGCTGAGACATTTAACTTGCCGTCAGCTTGACTGTTTTCCCAGCCTGTTTGCTGTTGTTGCCTGTACGGAGTCTGTGCATTTACTCACTTATGGCTCCGCCAGGCGTAGGCACCGCAGGGCTATATTTAGGATCTGCAAATTATGTGGTAGAGGTCACGCTGATAGAGAATGACTTTACCACGGCGTCTGTTCCTTGCTTTCCATCAAGTGATCTTTTGTTACCTGTACAAAATAGCCCAAAAGTGATCTAAATGAGGTGAACTTACAGGCCACCTGGACCTCGGTCTGTCTCTGAAGCAGGGCGCCCATCCGATTCCTGACGATGCAGCGGTAGTGTCCAGCGTGGGTCCTGTCCAGCGAGGTGATCATGTATCTGAAAGGGAGAAACGACACATTTCAACTCTTTGCTCCGTATCATTTTTTGATTTAACATTTACCAATACCTAATAAACAGATGGAGCCAGGGCCACCGTAAAGGCAGTACAGGGGGTACTGCCGTATGGGGCCCGGTGAATGAAGGGGGCCTGCTGTAAGCGGGCATTATGGGGAAGAGGGGCCCAGATGCTTCAGCTGTATGTTCCCTGAAATTTCTGATGGCGGCCTTGGATAGAGCTGATGCTGAGCTGCACAAGGCCCCCCCAAGACCTCTGCTTGGGGACCTCAGAGGCAAAAAATCCATCCTGATTATGTCCCCCTGAGACAGATGCAGTGAGTGTAACAAGAAGAGCTCTAAGCCCTGCACCTGTGTCAGGTCAAATAATGTACACAGGTTTTTAACCTCTGCTTGCTGTCAGTGAAAAGCACCATTCCTTTACTATGTAGTGCAGGCATCCACAAACTGCGGCCCTCCATCTGTTGGGAAACTACAACTCCCATCATGCCCAGTGTTATAGATTATATAAATGCATGATGGGAGTTGTAGTTTCCCAACAGCTGCAGAGAGACCTTGAAAACACTGAGGCATTAAAACATATTGTACAGTGATGCCTTCAAAGGGTTGTCTCATCTCAAAGTTTCATAGGATGCATGAATGACATAATGCTGCTTTGCTCTGTCACTTCCTGGTCAAGCTGTCTGTAATTAGCATATGAGCTCTGTGCATTCAGACTTCTCTGTTTTAGTCTAGATTAAATAAATTACCTTCTCTGAGGTCCAGAGAAGCTTCTGAGCTAATTATTATTATTTATTTTAAAGCGCCATTGATTCCAAGGCGCTGTACATTCAAAAAGGGAGGTTACATACATCACATATGTCAAACAAGTACAATGATAACAGTGATTGACTTACGACTGGCACAGACGGAGCGAGGGCCCTGCCCGCGAGCGCTTACAATCTACAGTAATGTAAACAGTAGAGTAATTACTCTCGTTTTTCTGACAGATCAGATAACACTCAAGCTCTCACTGCTGGCTGCAACCTGTGTGATGACCTCACTCCCTGCTATCAGATAGAACAAACAGCAGGGGAGAAGGAGTACACAGGTCGGTCACTTGGGGAAACAGAGAGAGCACAGAAGGTGATAAAATCACTTGTAGCTCCTTAACAAAAACAGATGAACAAAGCAAGATATTTGGAAAATGTCTTCATTTAGTGTTCCCTACATTTTGAAAGCTATTCTTTGTCACGAGACAATCCCTTTAAGTTACAATGGCCTTAGGATGCAAGATTTTAAACATCCAAACAAGTATCACGAACATTTTACAGTGCAGTACTACATGTCCTGTAATGCTCTTACATGTATTAGTGAGGAGCATGCAGTGATTGTCATCTAAAGCGCCTCTCTACAGTACAGTGCAGTACTACATGTCCTGTACAGGTCTTACATGTATTATTTAGGTGCATGCAGTGATTGGGGGTCTAGAGCACCAATCTACAGTACAGTTCGGTACTACATGTCCTGTACAGCTCTTGCATATACTGTATTAGTGAGGTGATGCAGTGATGGTGGTCTATTGCATCTCTCTTTCAGTACAGTGCGGTACTACGTGTCCTGTTATGCTCTTCATGTGTTAGTGAAAGGTGATCGTGATTGGCGGTCTATAGCGCCTCTCTACAGTACAGTGCAGTACTACATGTCCTGTACTGCTCTTACATGTATTAGTGAGGTACCAGGGCTGTGGAGTCGGCAAGTCAAAGCCCCGACTCCGACTCCTCAATTTCCCTAACCTCCGACTCCCGACTCCTGACTCCCTCATACATGGCGCATGTTTAAGTCAAACTGAAAGGAGACACCATTGTGTACAGATAACACAGGATCCACCAGTCACAAGAGGAGATGTCACAGCTCCCCGTCTCCTCCTCCCTTCACAGTGAAAACTCTCCTATACAAGTCTATGGGACAGAATCTGTCTTAAAGGGAATCTGGCGCCAATTTTTTTTTTACTTATTAAATCAAGCCCCTGCTCCATATGCTTTTTCTCTTAGTTGTTTTTATTTCCTGATTGTAGATTTCTCTATTCGGTCGTCTATACATGATTGTGGGGAAGACATTCTTGTTGCACGTTTTTAACGCAGTCAGAGAGATACTTTACGCAGCTTCATGCACATGGATTCTTGGACAGTTCTGTCCCTTTTGATTTGTATAGGGGGGGGGAGGGGGGGAGCTGTGCATTTCTTTGCGATGGTGGTTCTGTGTTATCTGTCCCACTGGTGTTCCTTTTCAGTTTGACCCTTTTGTGCTGATAATGAGCAGACAACGGAGAATTTTTTTCTTACAGAACGGGAAGTGTCGACAATTTTAGGCTTGGGGCTCGTTCACGGGGCTGATTTGGGCATGATTTCGTCCGTATTGCACACCGGATTTGCGCGCGTACGGCTGAAACCCGTCCCTGTCAAAACGGTAATTAAATTTCTCATCGAGAACTTTGGATTCAGTTCCCCTCCCCGCTCGGCGAACCCGCCGCGGGGGGGGAAAAGTGACATGCACATTATTTAGGGTGTACGACCGTGAGTAATGAATGTCTAGGGGGTGGCGAGGCTGCCGGCCCCCCGCCCGCCCCACTGCCGGCACCCGGCGTAATTGCGGGCGAAACCCGTCCCCGCTTTTTCGTGGGAAATAAGATATTTCCCAAACTTTTAAAAGTGAAAAAGAGGAGAATCTAGTGGGCGGCGGCTACGCGCGCCGCGGCAAAAATTTGCTGGAACCCCTCTTGTCGGTATGCCACCCCCCTTCAAAAACCCACACCACTCCACCTAACTGCATAACGGCTTTTGGGAAAAAAAGCCGGGGATGCCCCTTTTAGCAGGTAGTAGCCCCCCAACAGGTAGTGCCCCTTACGGCTGGTAGATGCCCCTTGTAGCCAAATAATGCCCCTCGTGCCAGGGAGAGCCAAATTTGTAGCCCGGTAGATGCCCCCCCTTTTTTAGAGGTGGTTTCCCCCTTTGTTTGCCGGTAGGTGCCCCATTGTTGCCAAGAGTGCCCCATTGTTAGCCAGGTGTGCCCCCTCTGTTAGCCAGGTAGTGCCCCATTGTTGCCGGTAGTGCCCCCTGGTTGCCAGGGAGGGCCCCCCTTGTTGCCGGTAGTGCCCCATTTTTTGCCAGTAGTGCCCCCCTCTTTTAGCCCGGTAGTGCCCCCATCTTTTAGCCCGGTAGTGCCCCCTCTGTTAGCCGGTGTGCCCCCATTGTTAGCCCGGTAGTGCCCCCCGTTAGCCAAGTAGTGCCCCAGTTAGCCCAAATGTGCCCCATCGTTAGCCAAGTAGTCCCCCCCTTGTTTTTCCCGGTGTGCCCCATCTGTTACCGGTTTTGTGCCCCATTTTGGGTTTCCAGGGGAGTGCCCCCTTGGTTGCCAGGTAGTGCCCCCCTTGTTTGCAGGGAGTGCCCCATTTTTGCCGGTAGTGCCCCCATTGTTTCCCGGTAGTTCCCCCCCTGTTGCCAGGTGTGCCCCCATCTGTTGCCCGGTAGTGCCCCCTCTGTTCCCGGTAGTGCCCATCTGTTACCAGGTAGTGCCCCCATCTGTTAGCCCCGGAGTGCCCCATTGTTCCGGTAGTGCCCCCTCTGTTTCCGGGAGTGCCCCCTTGTTGCCAGGTGTGCCCCCTTTTGTTAGCCAGGGAGTGCCCCCCTCTGTTGCCAGGTAGTGCCCCCTTTGTTGCCGGTAGTGCCCCCTTTTTTGCCAGGGGAGTGCCCCCCCTTGTTTCCCGGTAGTGCCCCCTCTGTTTCCAGGAGTGCCCCTTGTTAGGGCCGGTAGTGCCCCCATCTTTTTGCCCGGTAGTGCCCCCCTTTTTTGCCAGGTAGTGCCCCCTTTTTTGCCAGGTGTGCCCCCCCTGTTGCAGGTAGTGCCCCCTTTTAGGCCCGGTTTGTCCCCCATCGTTAGCCAGGGGAGTGCCCCTTTGTTGCCAGGTGTGCCCCCTTGTTGCCCGGTGATCCCATTGTTGCGGTGTTGCCCTCTCTGTTAGCCAGGTTAGAGCCCCCTAAAGCTAATAAAATAAAAATATAAAATCACTCATCACCGGTCCTGCAGCGCGGCCGTCCCGCCCGATTCCCAGCGGCGCAGGGGGGGAAATGAGGAGCCGCGCTCACTCCCGCGCGGCGTCCTTCCCCTGCGCCGCTGAAATGTTGTGCGGGCGCACAGACGCCCTACATCAGGGGGGGGGAGGGAGGAGGGAGCGTCCCTCTGTCCTCCTGCACAGTGAGACCGCGGGGGGTGAGCGGGCCCCTGGGCCGCTTCACCCGCGCGGGAGGGCGGGGGCCCCCGGCGCAAGAGAGGACCAGCGCACTCTGCGCCCGGTAATTTAAAAAGGGCCCGCCGCCTGCAGGCGGGGGAGGAATGCCAAATCCCCGGGAGGGGGGGGGGACCCAAATAGCGGGACCCCCCCCAAAAACGGAGGGGGGGTTGGCATGATGGCAATAAAGGGGTGAATAGCCCCTTTGTGGCCAAAGTAAAAAACTAAGAACTTAAGAATTATTAAAAAAAAAACTGAAAGTGTGTGGGAAATTTTTAAAAAAAAAATAACCAAAAAATTCCCAAAAAAAGTTTTAACATAAAAAAGGAGTTTTTAAAAAATAAGTCATTTTTTTAGGGGAAAATTCCCTTTAGTTATATGTGCATGAAGTGCTGTAAGCATCTCTTGTGCTGTTAAAGCAGTGCAAGCAAGAATGTCTTCCCCCAATCCTATATAGACGGGCCGAAAAGAGAAATCTACAATCAGGAAAAAAAAACGCTGAGAGGAAAAAACATATGGATCAGGGGGGTTTATTTAATAAATAAAAAAAAAAAAAAAAAGGGGACAGATTCCCCCTTTAAAATAGGTGACCTGATAGGATAGCTCTGACTTTCGTCTTCTAAAGTCAGACATGTCTTCTTGTTACTGTAATTTCTCAGGTGGATAGAGTTTTTCCCCCTGCACCTTGTTGTACTTAGCAGCGTTGACAACTGGGCCTCTTGTCTCTTCGATTTACGAAGCCCATGATAAGCCCGGGCGGTGAGGGGATTTTCCGCTCATTGAATGGATATTATTTTGCTCTAATTAAGAATTTTCAGGGTGATTTATGGTACACAAAATAAACACAAATATCATGTGTCGGTTTGGCAGAGCCCCTCCAGTTATATAACCCAGCTGTTCCCAGTTCTCTTTGAAAGAGGAAGAGTTAATTGGTTGTGGAGTTGGATTCTGGGTATAAATAGATTTTCCCTAGTTGTCAGGTACCATCATCTGTCACCCATTAATTGTGCTTCCATGCAGAATATTCTGTGATGGGTGTAACAACGGGGTGTGACACTGGGTGACACTTACTACTTTATGTGGGTGGCTGAGGGGTGATTAGGGGTACGATGGATATTGCTGTTGGTTTCGTCTATTATGAAATCCGCTCTCTAGGTTTAAACATCACCTTAGAGGCAAAATGTCATGTGTCACGTACACAGTCAGCAGTACGTGACTGGGGCCCACTGTAATGGAGTTGATTTATTTCCACGTCGCACTCACCTCTCAGGTGGCAAATCAGGCATAAATCGCACCCCAAGACAGTTCCAGCACCCCAAAGTTATCCGCTGCCACCACCTTCCTTCAATAATCAAAAGAAAAGGGGATCAGAGGGAAGGACTCTGATCAAAAAATATACTTAGAAACACTTAAAAACGCTTACCGGGTTACCTCACTGCTCTCCAGCATCTACAGGGTTAAAAACACTTCTTCAAAGTTATGGATTCGTACAGCTACCCCAGAATGAAACCCCAATAAAACTATGACTTTTATTAAATACCAATTAAAATACAATACAAAATAACCCCTATTGTGGATGATATCTCTAAATGATGCAAACAAAACGCTAAATTAACACAAGGCGGCAAAAAAAGGGAGAAATAACCACAGTATTAGATAAGGCCAAATGTACAATTCAAATACATCTCTAGACAACAAGATAAGTCGCTCCTTCATCATGGCGTAACATCCTTTTATTACATCTTACCATGCTCCTCTGATGAACCTCACCAATAGGGGAAACGCGTCGGGAGTTTTTTCTGGTCTATGTTGGAATTCATCTTACCACGGAGAACAGATGAGTATTTAATTGCCCTTATTAGGGAATGTTAGAGGGACTGCTAGGGTCAGCCTTCTTCTGGTAGGGGCCGCTCTTGTTGGGGCGATGACCCCATAAGTACCAACTATAAGGGACAATATAGGGTTGGCATAGGGGGAGTGCATATTTTGGGCTTTCTGTTTTGAACTTCTCTGAGACTTATCTTGTTGTCTAGAGATGTATTTGAATTGTACATTTGGCCTTATTTAATACTGTGGTTATTTCTCCCTTTTTTTGCCGCCTTGTGTTAATTTAGCGTTTTGTTTGCATCATTTAGAGATATCATCCACAATAGGGGTTATTTTGTATTGTATTTTAATTGGTATTTAATAAAAGTCATAGTTTTATTGGGGTTTCATTCTGGGATAGTATTTAGTGCCCTGATAATTTTGAGAATAATTTGGCAGTGAATTATGGATTCGTACAGCGACAAGAACTAATCTTATTAATTGTAATTTTAATAATAAACGGGGTACAGTGCTTACATAAAAAACATACAATAACAATGAATATGACATACGTAGCAAACAGTTATAAAATAAAAGGGAGAAAACTTAGAAAGCCCTTACACTTAAAAAGCTTCAGCTTTCAAATCCCGGGGTAAGGATGAAAAGATGGAACACAGCTCAATCCAGAATTGACCCCAAACTATGTACAAAGAACTTAGATTGGAAATGTGTTTTATAGGCCCCAACTCGCCACCTCAGGTTTTCCCCACCTCCGTCATAACTATGCTGCACTTCACTGGCTGAAGATATAATGAGGTGGGCGGACCCTTGATGCTTAATGAGGGTTGTTGCTTACTATCCCCACTAGATGTCAATCACGGGCTGTGCTTCAGGGTTGGCAGCTCAATGGACTATGAACGTTTTGTGGCTAGTTTTTCATGGTGGTGGACATGTCATAGGGCACATCTGGGCTGATACAGTTTTGGCCTTCCATCAAGTAGTGATGACACTTGTATATACAAAATTGGCCATAAAACGTAATAAATACGCTGCTTCGCAGAGACAGCACCGGGCTATAAAACAAGCAGGTTAATATAATTGTCTAAAGGATTTGTTGGCTACAAATGCCATTCCCAAAGAGGGGTGAAGGTCTGCGAGCTACAGAGATGCAGAAATTGTATACTGACAATATAAGCATGGCTGAATAACAATACAGAATACACATAATACATACATACAATTCTTATGACCGCTACAAACAGACCTTATGATAATATCATCAGACCCTGCCCATTTCCTCACATCATGTTTTACAGTCAGTGGTGGCACCAATCGTCAGTTGTCTATCACTGGTGGTTTAGTTGTCTTTAGTTATAGTCCTCCTAGATTTTCTGGGACAAGCAGAGCTACAATGTTTGCATGAACAATAGAGAACAATTTTTGCAGTGTGGCCTGGTACATTACTCTGCTGGACTTAGGGTAGGTTCACACGGCGGGCTCTTTATGTGGACGCTTGCCAGCGTGAAGACAACCTGGACTGCCCTAAGCACATTTCTTCCTCGGGCACTTTATTATTATTATTGGCACGTAACCCGCATCAAATAACCGACACGTCAATTCTTTTTTGGAGCGACCATTATGCGCCGATAATAATGACACTGATTTTACATAGGAGACAGTGTAAATCACTCTACACTTGGTTTCTTACACTGATTCTTGCCGCAGTATCCACGCCCAGAATCAGCGTCCAAACCGGCCTTGTGAACTTAGGACGACATGTCCGAAAAGTGTCGTATCCATACCAGTTTTCGGCGCATTAAATCAGTGTAAAGTACGCCTCAAAGTCCGATTCGTTCTAAAATCTGGCGTCAGGAATACCTTAATGCTCCTAAAAAGGTGCAATGCGCCGAAAAAGGCGCAACGCATCAAAAAAGACGCATTGCTCAACTCGCGGCGCATCCCATATCTTTGGTAGTATATTTAATGCACCTATTACAAGTTACAATGGTCTCAGAATACAATATTTTCAACATACAATGGTCGACCTGTTAGCAGGAAGTGGCATTGTGGGTACAACCCTTTAGATCAGTTAGGGGTTCCTCAGTTGATGAAGCAACATGCCCCAGACATAGTGTGTCCCCAAGAAACACATTCGACAGGTTTTATCATGCTAGCTCTCAAAAAACAAACCAAGGCTGGATGGTGCTATCATTCCATTTTCACCAAGTCCTCAAGGGTGTCTCCATTATTATTCACAAAGCAGCTCATTTTACAATTTTTAGAAGTGTTTTCCGACACTCCTGGCCAACTTGTTATTGCAAGAGGTCTAATTAAGTTTAGACCTCTTATTCTACTGCCCAGTTACGTTCTACCTCCTGCAAACCTTACACTTATTACAGAATTAATATCCTACTATAATGCCTTACCAGGCTTTCCACTTATACGGATGGAGGATTTAACGTGGGGCTTTGTCAGGATTTGGACAGATTCCGGTCTACCCTCAGTAAGTGCCTTAGATACACCTCTTGCTGTGTTAATACAAAATACTCATATGATTGAGACCTGGTGATGTTTGCAGATTTAGGACGACATGTCCGAAAAGTGGTGTATCCATGCCAGTTTTAGGCGCATTAAATCGGTGTAAAGTGCGCCTGAAAGTCCGATACTTTCTAAAATCTGCCGTCAGGTATACCTTAATGCACCGAAAAAGGCGCATTGTGCAACTCGCGGCGCATAGCATTTCATTGGTAGTATATGTAATGCACCTATCACGGCGCATTGCCCGACGGAGGCGCATAACATATGTAAGGCGCCTCAATAGGCGCATTACGCGATGGGGGCGCACAGCGCACCATATTTAGGCGCATTACAAAGTGTTGTGCCCGGCGTATAATGCGCCTAGTACTGGTGTCCGACAGTTCATTTACATCAAGAATATGGCGTCAAAAGTGGTTTTACCGCAAAATAGACCAAAAAACTGATGTTGGCGAGTTGGGACATGTCGCCCTTAGTTCATACCTCTTTCTCCTCTACCCGTATGTCTCTACACATGATAAACCATATGTTGGTGTTGAGGGATTTCGAGCCTTATCTGACTAGCACTGCTTAGGTCTCCTGCTTAGTTTCAGACCATTCTCTGGACATTTTGGTTCTTGTTTAGGGAACTGGTCCTGTGTCCTGAGGCCGGCAGTCAAATCCATACTGGCTTAGCCTTTTATCCAGATGATCATAAATTATCAAGAACAATTCTCTCCTACTTTAGCACTAATAATAATTCAGCAGTCGTTTTGGTGGCGCGGGATGCCTTTAAGGCTTTTATACAAGGAAATTTAACATCTACAATTAATATGATCAAAAGAAACACCCCTAGAGAGAATGAGGAGCTGGAGGCAGAGGCACTGTTGACAGGACGGGTTACCATCAACGTACTTACTTGGATCAGCCTACAACTCAGGAAGAGATTAGCATCTATAAAAATGGCCCAGATGGCATCATGGGTGAGCTCTACAAAAAAATTCTCAGATTCTCTATAAAATGTTAGCTAGAGCTAAGGAGTGAGCTGGCCCGCCACCGTCCTTGTATGGAGTACCCATTATAGTCCATCCTAAGTTGGGTAAGGATTCAAGATTTTGCGATTCGTGCCGTCCTACTTCCCTTTTTACAATTCATTGTTAAGATCCTGGCCAAAAGTCTTCATTGTTGAGGTCCTGGCCAAAAGTCTTCATTGTTGAGGTCCTGGCCAAAAGTCTTCATTGTTGAGGTCCTGGCCAAAAGTCTTCATTGTTGAGGTCCTGGCCAAAAGTCTTCATTGTTGAGGTCCTGGCCAAAAGTCTTCATTGTTGAGATCCTGGCCAAAAGTGTTCATTGTTGAGGTCGTGGCCAAAAGTCTTCATTGTTGAGGTCCTGGCCAAAAGTCTTAATTGTTGAGGTCCTGGCCAAAAGTCTTCATTGTTGAGGTCCTGGCCAAAAGTCTTACTGATTGCCTTAAATCGGTTCTATTATCAGTTGTGTATCGTGACTAGACGATAAATTTGACAAAATCTGTAATCGGTGGTATCAGTCACCCCACAGTCTTATCTCTGTGGGGTGAATAATTCTTGTTCATATCTTTATTGCCTTTACCTTCTGACCTTCATAAGTGTTTGCACTAATGCCTACAAAGGAAAACAGTACCGTATTTTTCGGACTTTAAGACGCACTGGACCATAAGACGCACCTACCATATTTTTCAGACATTAAAACGCACCGGACCATAAGACGCACTTACCTTATTCTTTGGACTTTAAGACGTACCACCATTTTCCTCCCAAATTTGGGGGAAAAAAAGTGCGTCTTATAATCCAAAAAATACGGTACTTTAAATGATCTGCTTTTTATATGACTGTAAGTACAAGCTTGATTCTTTCTTTTAACTTTTTTCCCCTAGATTATATTTTATACTTCTTATAGATATGTACTTTTTGCAATTAATTGAAGTTTCCAACCTACAGTCTTGCAATGTTTCTAACCTTAACGCACAATATATTGGATGGAAGTTATCCCTTGTGCTATCCAAAATGTGTGGCACCACTTCTGTCACTGGGCAGCTGTATAGGGGAGGACATCTCACTGACCAAGACAATCCATGGGACATCTTCCCGCCTTATGCTGCAGAAATCCCAAAAAGTCAAATCGTTCCATTTTCTATATGAGTAAGGAAGGATTAGGACCTTAGGATTAGGAGAATCATTCTCAGATTGTCCACCCACCTCATACCCACAGACAAGTTGAGATCCTGGCCATATCCATCAATGGACAGGAAAGCCAATGAATTCGGTCATCGTTTTGTCGGCTCTTACCTGTGTAGTTACAGTAGAAATGAAAAAGCTAAGGGGTGGGTGTCGAAGTTTTGAACCATCCCTTACTCCTGGAATTCTATGATGTTATGGCAACCTAAGATCACAGTTTTGGGCTACTACATCACAACTAGTAATGGAGAAGGTGGCTACACATGAATCAACTGGTTGCCATGATGCATCACTTTGCAGATGACCACCTTCACTATCTTCAGTGTTGATGTAGCAACGTGACATCTTATATAGCACAACCCCAAATTTGGCCCCAGGGCTGTTTAAAAGGAAAAACCTTAAAGGGCCCGTTTCACCAAAGCTTAAATTTTTCCAAAAAACGGAAAAAAAAGGGGGGGTTTTGGGGCGAGGTTTTTTTTTGCTCCCAAAACCCGCCTTTAAACACGCTTTTTTCCCGAAGGGTTTAGAGGCCTTTTTTGGGTCAAAATTTTTAAAAATGAGGTTTTCACCCCTACAAATTAAAAAGCCAGGACAAAAAACCCCCCCAAAGCACACCCAAAAAACCTTCAAGAATTTTACATGACACTTCTTTTTCCCGCGGCTTTTAAAAGCTTGCAAAAACCCCTTTTCCTATGTGAACTACAACGAGGTTTTAACGTAGGGGCCCACCAAAAGAACTGAGGGCCGGTTGTTTTGGGCCCAGGTTTGGGCGAGAAAACCTTCAAAAAACTTCGTCCCAAAACGGGGACCCCAAAAAGCCCCTTTGAAAAAAGCCCTTAAGCCCATTTTCCTTTCAGGGGGCAAAAGGGGCCCGTGTATAAAAAGAAATTCAAAGGACCTCCATGTAAATACATAAGGTAAGTATCCCATGGACCTTATTAATACGTGTCACACACATTGTTGTAGGTGAAATGGGGGAAGCAGCTATAGATAAAGTATACAAGAAGTAACATGCTCCTCCTCTGATTCTTGGGAAAATTTAAATTTCCAAGGGCCAAAAGGGCAATTGGGTGTGTTAAGGATTCATTTTTTAAATTCTATATATTATTCTATTTCTAAGCAATTTCCTTAAATTTGGGTTGCGTTCAAACTCCTTGGGGGGTTGATGGGTGTAAATACACATCATGATATTAGATTTAAAAAATTACCTTCACCCCAGGGCCCCCCCATCACTATATAAGAGTCCCAAACAAAATGGATTTTGGGAAAGGGATTTAAAGGACCCTCAGAGGGCCCCGATTTCCTTTTTAAAATGGGGCTGTAGGAGAATATTAGATTATTTTTTAAATTTTTGGGAAAGATCTTACAATTTCAGTGGGGAATTATTCTGAACTGGGGAGAATATTTTTTTTACCGATTTCAAATCTCCCCAAAATCCCAACGCCCCCAACCATTCCCGAACTAACACCCGCCAAATTTATTTCAAAAGACCCGGGTGGTAGCAACCCAACCCCCGGGAAAAGGGGGAAACTATGTCAATAATCATGGGGCAATCCTTTAAAACTTTACCCCACTTTTCTGCTTCTGTTCCTCAAATCTGTAGAGCGTCTAAGTCCCTTGGAATTGGATCCTAATGGACCAAAAAAGGATTTAAATTTTTTAAAAGAGGGACAAACCCGTTTTACAGCAATATATTAAACTTAAAAAGTAACCCATCACCTCCACCCCAAACCAAAAAAAATTATATAGGGTAAATTATAAGACTTTTTTCAACCACAAAATAAAAAAGCAATCCCGAGGATTTCCCTCATTTTTAAGGGGGAACATTTTAAATTTCACTTTGTAACTTAGGAGAAATCTTATCAAATTTTTTTGGGAATACCAACTTTGGGAGGGGAGCCGAGGGGATAAATTTCTTGTACAGGGTGAACTGAGTCTCTCACCCAAAGGAAATAAAAACAGGGACAGCACACTGAAACAAGTTGATAAAAAGTTTTTCCTTTGCTTTACCCCCTCATCAGTAACGCTCCGCTCTCACTTTATGAAAGGGGAAAACATCCCCAAACAAACTGTTTGCAGATTTAGGGGGGTATCGGGTTTTGGGTAAATATCCCATTTTTTTCTTTTTCAAGACGGTAAAAGGGGGAAATTGGGGGAATTTTTTGGGGGAAACCCAAAAAGAGGGCCTTTACTTCGCATTCCCTTTCCCCATAAAAGGGTTTTTGATTTTGCAGATGCTTTGTAAGGTCAAAAAGGGGAATTTTAAAATTTTACAAAACCAAATTTTTTTTCCCCCTCTCCCCAAAACCCAAAGGGGAAAAAATTTTCCCCTTTTTGAGCCCCCTCAAATTTTTTCCCCCCCCCAACCCAGGGGGAGTAAAAATCTGCTCGCAAAATGATGAGGGAAAACTTCCCTGGGGGAAACACTGTTTGTAGAAAGAGAGATACTTGGGTTGGCTAAATTTTCCCTTTTTTTCTTTCTCAAAACTTTGGGGCAAAACAAATTGGGGAAATTTTTTTACACCCCCAAAAAGGGGGCTTGAGCTTCCAAACCCCTTCCCCATAATGGCCCCTTTTTGGGTACACTCCCCATGGGAAATTTTTTTCCTCCTGCAAAACAAAGCAGTGAAATGTTCTAAAATGATCATTTTAACATCGCCCCCACAATGCTCTGCTTCTTGAGCAACAGAACAACCCTTTTTTTGGGACTAAAACCCCAATTGAAAAGGGGGTTTATCTTTTTTTTTTCTTTTTTTTTGGGGTGTGTGTGGTGGGGGGGTCTCTTTCTGGCAGGGCTGGCAGCATTGAGAGGTTCCAGAGCCCGGCAGCTCGGGGCTGAAGGGCTCACTTGTCCCTTTTTTTACAAACTGCTTTCAAAAGGAGGCGCCGAGCGCCGGGGCGCCCCGCCACCAACGTGTCACTTGTCCCTGCGTCTAGAGACAGGAGGATGCAGCCGCTCTAATCTGCCTCTCTTTGGGACGGAAAACTTAATTTCCTTTCAGAAGATGAGCATCTTTCATGGAGAGCCGAGGGCCCGGGTTTCCGGGGGCTGAGCGGGGATCCCACTTTAAGAAGCCGCTTCCCCCGGGGGGTGGGATGTGGCGGTAATATTGTCACTGTGTTCTGGAAATAATTGCCAACTTTTATTCTTTGCACTTAAGAAGGCTGCATAGACGCAATATTATGTCGCGGCGGACGCCCGGATAAACAAAACACCGATGGATCAAAATGAACAATTAAAAATAATGAGGGGGGAAAAAAACAAAAAAAAAAGGGTTTCCCCGGGCCAAAATGCACTTTTTTAGGGGCCTTTGATCATTAAATTAAGTTTATAAAAATTAACAAATAATTTCTTATCTCAACAAGACAGTTTCAGCTCTGCAGGAAATCGTCTCCACATAGTCATCATTATCCCTCCTGTACAGAAGTGCTTGCCCCCAAAAGATCCAGCCCCAAAACATGCATGGATCTTATAAAAAGGGCTTCCCCTTTTTCACCTTTTTCCCCCAGGGTTTCCCACCATTTGTAGACTGAGGGACAGTCAAAAGGGCTGTGGGGTCGGGGGCCGCCGGTCCGCCAATCGACCCCACCCTCAATTTCCCAAAACCCCCTTCCCCACTCCCCTAACTCCCCCCTTTAAATTTTCGGTTTAAAAGGGTTAACTGGAAAAAAAAACTTTAATTTTTTTTTTTTTGGGGGGGTGGTTTTTCTTGGTTTTTTTAAAAATTTTTAACCCAAAGGGGGGAAAATTTATAAAATTCCCCCAAATAAACCAAACCCCCCCCATTCCCTTTTGGTTAAACCCGACCCCCCCATTTAAAAAGCCCCCCAAAGGGGAACAGGACTTTTAAATTTGGGGAAATCCCCCCCCCAAAAAAAAAAATTTGAAATGGGGGGGGGAGGAAAGCAACCCCGGGGGTCCCCAAAATTATTTGAACCCCCGAATAAAAAAACCCGAATACCGAAACACCCACCGGGAAAAAAAAAGAAAAAACAGGATCCAAAAGGCGAATATTGCGGGGAAAACCCAACAAAAGGTGTCGATTTCCCCTTACAAAAAAACCTGGAAAAAAACAAAAAAATAAAAATTAACATTTTAATTTTTTGGAAACAAAACAGTAACAAAACAAATTTACAGGAAAGAAAACTGCGAACTAAGCAGATGCCCAAAACTTGCAATTTACATTTATGTATAAAAAATAGTTTAAATGACTGTATATCCAAATGCTCTTTTCCTGCATCAAACTAACTGGACGCAACTAATTATATATTTTTGGGGGTTTGGTCCAATTTTTTGACGACCCCCGACTCCCCGCAAAATAAAAGGGTCCGACTCCAACAGCCCAAAAAAGTCTGGGAAATTTTTTCTCGGGGCCTCTCGCGGTTTCAAGACCAGACATTTTATTTTTCCCTTTAAAATACATTTAAAAAGCACAATTTTTTCCGATTTAGCCCGTATTTTTTAAAGGGAAATGGGCACCAAAAAAATGACTTTTGTTTTAAAAAAACTCACGGGTTTAAGTTTAAAAAACATTTTTTATGAAATTAGTTTTTTTTTTATTTAAAATTTTCCCATTCGCTTTTAATATTTTTTTTAAAAATTCTTAAAATCCTGCATTTTCCCCCTTTTGGCCACTAGGCCAAATAAAATTTTTGACACCCTTCCGTTTTTAACAGAGAGAGATCTTTTTGTATCTTATCAAATTTTCACAAAAAAGGGAGGAAACAAACTGAAAGGAGACACCCCAAAGGAATTAGATAAACCCTGGGGCCAACCGGGGTTTAAAAAAGATGTCACAGCTCCCCCCTCTTTCAAAACTGACTTTAAACCCCGCCTATAACCTATATTTTTAAATTTTTTTATTTATAATTATTTTTTTTCAAAACCGCCATTGGAAATTTTAGGGCCGGGACATTTGGGAAGGGGTTTTCATTCAAAACAAATTTTCCAACCCCAAGGGGGCCCCGAGCTGGGCCCCAATGGGGGTGAATTACAACTGGGGACAGAGGGGGGGGAGGGGGCCCCCCTGCGGGGGGCTTACAAAAAACCCACAAATTTCACCAGGTTTGGTAACCCAGTGTTTGGGTTAAAAGGGGCTTTTTCTGAAAATGTTCTTTGTTTATTTTTCAGTAATCGCCAATTTTTAAATTCAATTCTAGATTGCTTCTTGTCCAACCAAGCCTTGCTCTGTGTGACTTTGCCGTAGTCCTTGCGAACCTTAGTTTTTGTGTATCGTTTTCTGCTCTGCTTAGCCTAAGAAGTCTCTGTATCTAAGTGCTGCTTTCTGTACGGGTAAGTGTACTTATGGTATCTTTTTGGGTTAGTTTTTAGATATAAATAAACAAGTTTTAAAATAGACTAACATCTTTAAACTTTGCCCCAATTTTTCAACATTTTAAAAAAATTGTGGCACATTGTAAGACTGTCTAGCCTACGTCTTCACTGTCTACTTAGACAAAATTTAAAAACTGCCCAGATTGGCTCTGTGGGTTTTTGGGGTAGTAGACAATTCTAGTTATCCATCTAAAGAACTTCATTATCAAAAATGACAATAAATGCAATGAATGCAGGTAATTTTCTATCTACCCAGATAGTATATGATTGGTAAGTGAGAGGATCAGATGTAAGAGATCGGCGTCATAACAAGAGAGCGGACCCTGTCCAGCCGGCTTACATTGATGGCAATGATCATATTGCAGATACACATTGTGCGCTGTCCCTCCTCTGGTGTATGGATGTGGCGAGGATGTCCTGGTTAATTATTTCAAGAACTTATCCTCCAACCTGCGTATCCTCCTTATCTTTGGGCAGGGGTACGGACCCCTAGGTGCTTTTTGTTATTGGCTGGGAGTGGGAATTACAGGCAGGAACTATAAGCTTATTAAACCTCACTAATAAACAGGCGAAGCTGAAACCCAAAAGGGAGAGCAGTGCAGAGGATAAACTCAGATTACTTGCTGAACTTGCAGTATCCGCACGCTGACCTATTTTGCTCAATTCTGTAGTAATGGATGAAAAGTTTTCTGGTTACTTGGCTGCGAGCTTACATGTGAAACGTTTCCAGGGGCTTTAAATAGTTAATTTACCAGTTCAATTAGCCCCTTTTATAAAGCAAAGCTTAGTGTACACCTACTTTAGAGAATAAATTAGGGAACTGCTTAAAAAGCAAAACCCAGCATAATGTAACAAGAGATCTGTGTGGTATGGATCTATAGGGCAGCACTATATGGCCACACATGAAGTACAGAGCCATAGGGAATCTGTGTGCTGCCATACAGGCTCTAGGGCTTCAAATCATGCTATTCTCTTAAAGGGAATGTGTCATTAAAAAAATGAGTCTTTGTTTAAGTCCCGTTTTTATGTTAAACACATTATTTAGGAATTTTTTTTTTTTGTTTTTATTTTTTCATATCACTTTATATATTTTTTAATAATTCTTAAGTCCTGCAGTTTTCTCTTTGGTCACTAGGGGTTGTTTGCTCTGCTTTTACAGCAGTCAGAGAGATGCTTTACAGCAGCTTCATACACATAGGAGACTTAAGACTGACTCAGTCTCATTAACTTCTATAGGAGAGTTTTCTAGTCATGCTCTGTGACCTGGGAAGAAGTCACTGTGCAGGGAGGTGAAAGGGTGAACTGTTCCTATCTCCTCTTTTGACTGTTGGATCCTGTGTTATCTATTCACACTGGGGTCTCCTTTCAGTTTGACCCTCTTTGTGCTGATAATAAGCAGATAACTGAGAATCTTTCTCTACAGAACAGGAAGGGTCAGAGTATTATTAGGCCTAGTGGCCAAAGTGAAAACTGCAGGACTGAAGAATTATTAAAAAAAAGTGATATGGAAAATTAAAAAGAAATATAACCACAAATTCTTAAAAATGTGTTTAACATAAAAACGTGTGTTAAACAATAAGTCAATTTTGATGACTCATTCTCTTTAACTTGTTAATTATATTTTAATTAATTTCTTAACTTATTTTTTTTTTTTTTAAAAATGAGAACTAAAAATTTGTACTGCATGAGATTCGATTTCCAGCTTTCCGTATAAATGGCCGTACCTTTCCAGAACCAGATATAACAAGGAAATTGTGGATTAAAATAAGAAATATGGCAGGAAATGATGACTTATTCATGTGAACGAAACCGCTCTTTAGGGAGGGTTCACACGTTCAGTTTTTTTAGATGCAGTTTTTGAAGCCAAAACCAGAAATGGATCGTAATTGGAGGACACATATTAAGGAAAAACTCCGACTTCTCCTGGTTTAGGCTTCAGAAACTGCATCTAAAACGCTGAATTTGTGAACCCAGCCTCAAGCTTACATTCACATGGGATGGTAAGGCTAGGTTCACACGGCTCATTGTGGCGCCACCATACGCTGGGTGTTTTGGGACCACACGCTGATCAGCACGTAATTCCAAAGCATAGGGGTGGCGGCCCCATGGACTTGCATGGTCAGGGGCGCGTAATCGCCGCTAACAATTCGCATGTCAATTCTCCCCCCGCGCGTACAATATGATATGACGTGTAATCCATAGCTCTCTATGAGAGCTATGAAATACCGTAATTGTGGCGCGCATTTTGCCGCATATAAAGCGCAATATTTGGCGAAATACGCACGCAATTACGCGAGATAATAAGCCGTGTGAACATACCCTAATGGTTCAGCAGACCCGATGAAAAACTTTACTTGTTGACCCTGCAATAGTCTTTTGTAACCCTGCCATACAAACCTTTTAGCTGCCACAGGCTATGAACTGGAGGGCACAGGAGTCGGCACTGACATAAAGCAGAGGTAATGAGCGCCATCAAAAAGAGAGCGTGAACGTCTGACGCTAGAGAAAAGTCCCCTATCTAGTCAGGGTGGAATAGGGGTCTATGAAGGAAGGAAAGTCTTTTTTCATTATCATAGAGAAGTGTTGATATTCTCAGGACAGCTGTACAAGGGGGGACATCTCAAAGCCATAGATTGTCCATGAGACATCATCCCTCCCTATTCCACCCTGGAGTCAAATCACTCCATTATATAAGTATGGAAGAATAAAGTCATCATGCTTCAATTTTAGAACCACCTCATACCCCTTAACCTACGGAAATCCATCAATGGATATGTTAAAGGGGTTGTCTCACTACAAGGATTGCTGCTTTTTATGTTAAAGATCTTGCAAAAACTAGTCCCTTTGCAATATGTGTCCATTAACAGTGTCCTACCTATTCCTAGATATCTCCTCTTGTATGGGCTGCATCAACTCCTCAGGTCGCTATAGCTACAGATCTGTTTGATCTATCGTGATAGGCTGCCAGCACTGGTTGCTATAGCTACAGACCTGTTTGATCTCTCCTGATAGACTGCCAGCACTGGTTGCTATAGCTACAGACCTGTTTGATCTCTCCTGAAAGTCTTCCTGAACTGTTTGCTATAGCTACAGACCTGTTTGATCTCTCCTGATAGGCTGCCAGCACTGGTTGCTATAGCTACAGACCTGTTTGATCTCTCCTGATAGGCTGCCGACACTGGTTGCTATAGCTACAGACCTGTTTGATCTCTCCTGATAGGCTGCCAGCACTGGTTTCTATAGCTACAGACCTGGCTTCTACTGCAGCCTAGTAGAAGCCAGTGAACACGCCCCTGAATTCAAAATGAAACAAGAAAACAGGACTGAGGTTAGATGAATCAATGTAGTGAGACAACCCCTTTAAGTATGACAGAGAAGAGCCAAGTTTGGGCCAAAGTCCTTCATGCAGATGTTCCTTGCCTTACTTGGACGGCACAGGTAGATATTCACTGAGCAGAAAGCTGAGGTATCATGTAAGTGGTGACACCCGCAATTTAGGATGGGCAGAGGTCTCAGTGAACACCAACACTATAGGAAATATTTACCCGTCATTCAGAAAAGCCAAGTTACTTGGTGATCTAGTCGGTCATCGATTACACACATGCACAGGATCCCAGCTTACCCTACCATTACTGTGCATTGTTTCCGGTGCTGTGAGACCGGAATGGGGCAAGGTACTCTGTGCCCTAGGCAAATATATAGAGAACCCCCCCCCCCCCCACCCACTACATGCCTCATTGCATCCCATTCTCTGGGATGGTGGCACCATAGGTGGTCGCCTACCTGTCATCCCAACCCTGCTATAAGGATGTTTGACAGATTCCCTCCCCCACACCAATGTGACCAAAAATTGTCCACAAAATATGTCAATATTCTTCAGAACTACTACCGACTTTGCAAACTCTTTAAAGGTCTGAACGCCATGAGCTAAAGGCGGGTCCTCATACTGACCTCAAAAATTCCACGCTTACTGATAGGGAACAGTTTCAGGCCCATGACCGGGTCACCGATGAGGACAATGGACATGGCGAATAAGCTTGTCTGGCACCGTGTAATTTCCTTAGAGATTAGTTAGGTTTCTCATCTGGTACATCAGGTCTCTGAAATGTGTCCAAGGTTTAGTCAATAAAGCATCGGTGGGGGGGGGGGGGGGATTGGGGATTCAAATGTGGAAATCAACTCTGAACTTCAACTTCCTGCACTTCTAAGCATCTCACGGATCTTTCAAGACATGAAGACGGCCTGATGCTTTGGCACCCCTTGATGTCACATCAAAGTCAGACTGATCATTTTTGGATACTGTGACCTGCCTGAAAATGTTACCTTTGGCAAACATATAGCAATGATGAGGGGCTCAGACAGGAGACCGGCCAACAAAGGAGTGTGTGTAAAGTCTAAATTAGGGTATGGCTCTGGATGTCAGGACGAAGAACACAGATTGACTTAAAGGGGTTTTCCTATCTGGCTGTTTCACAGGGCCTGCTCTTCTCCCCCTCCCCCAGCTTCAGGAACCAACTTCCTGTTCAGGTTGTGGGTGGTTCTACAGCTTCAGGGTCCCACTTCCTGTTCAGGCTGCGGGCAGTTCTACAGCTTCAGGCTTCCACTTCCTGTTCAGGCTGTGGGTGGTTCTACAGCTTCAGGCTCTTACTTCCTGTTCAGGCTGTGGCTGGTTCTACAGCTTCAGACTTGTACTTCCTGTTCAGGTTGCGGACGGTTCTACAGCTTCAGGCTCTTATTTCCTGTTCAGGCTGTGGCTGGTTCTACAACTTCCGGCTCTCACTTCCTGTTTAGGCTGTAGGTGGTTCTACAGCAGTAACTGATATTTCAGCTCTGCTATTCCTAGCTGAATCTGTTAGAAGGACATTGATAATGGAAGGGTTCAAACAGTAGGTCAGGAGGTTGCAGCACTCTGAAGAGTTAAAGTTTGTCAGTATGAAACATAAACAAACTCCTGTGCTGCCGATAAGACAAAGCAGGAAGTGACATCACCATGGTCACCCATAACAGCTGGAGCGATGAGAGCAGAGACTATGTACACAAGCAGGAGATAACAACTTCTCTAAACTGAAGAGAAGCAAAATCAGAACAGCAATGTATTTGGTAATCATCTTTATCTTTGCCTTCATGTTTAAAGCTAATCAATGTGGTGAGAATACCCTTTTAGACAGATGACAAGCACACGTTCTTATTGACTAAAAATTTAGGGTTGGTTCACATCTACATTAGAGATGCAGATTCCGTCAAAAATGGCGGAAAAAATAGTGCAGCACTAGTTTTTCATCAAAACAACAGACACCACAACAGTTTTGTCAATGGGGCCGGTCAGGTGCCATTGATATACATTGAAAAACGGATCCGGTCTCACCTCTGCGCCGGCGGGTCGATATGGAACCGGCTGTAACAAGAGAAATGTACTATTATATGGCAGCCTTTAAAATGAATGGCGGATAGTTTAGCCCAGGCATCCTCAAACTGCGGCCCTCCAACTGTTGGGAAACTACAACTCCCATCATTCCCACTGTTGTAGACTATATAATTGCATGATGGGAGTTGTAGTTTCCCAACAGCTGGAGGGCCACAGTTTGATGCTGCCTGGTTTAGTCCATGACAGGGACTCCTCATGAGCGTCTCTGTGCTGGCTCTGGAGCCCAATCTATTGTCTCTTATGGCACTGACCAGTACTGCTGAGAGCTGTCAATGTAAAACAATCCTATTCTATAGAATTTTGGTTCTAAAAGCCAGACACGTGCCCAGCAATAACCTTAGAGAAGAGCTCCCAAAACTGACCTAACACAGAAATGTCACCCTCAAAAATTCCTTGACCTCTTTGTGGAGGCAGGGCCATCTTTTCCATTGGGCACACTAGGCGGTTGCCCGGGGGCCCCACAAGTATGGGGGCCCCAGGTGGTGTATGTATGTCCCAGGAATATAAAAAACATACCCTGGATCTCTTGGTAGGCTTTGCTTATTTAACATTTGTGTGTTTTTCGGATGTGCAAACAGTTAAAAACCATGGTGGAGAAGGGAGCCAAAGGCTTCCTGCCAAATAGTCTTGTAGGCTGCCAGTGTCCAGACATAAGTGGCGTGATAATATGAGTGTGCTTGGGGCAGGGCCGCTGTACAGAGGGTGTAGCCGGTACTCCTGTACGGGGCCCGGAGAAATAAGGGGGCCTGCTTGAAGCATTCACCTTACAGTAGAGCATGGCACAGCCGAGCACCGCGCTCTACAAAGGGCCCGGCCGGCGAGTGGCGGCTGTGCTGGGAGGGGGCTCTGCCTTCGCTTCGGCGCTTCCTGATATAGTAAAAATCTTGTACATGGCAGTCCGGGCGGGGTGGTGCTGGCTTAGGGGTGGCTTCAGGCATGACCTAGCGTGATGCCATGTATTTGGACAAGGCCCACTGTAGTGCTCTGCCCAGGGGCCCATAATACTGTTTATGGGTGGAGGCCGCACATACTGACATCAGGCCGTCCCTATGTTCTGCAGCACTGCCCTATCTGGACCCTTTTCATCCTGGACTTCGAATGGCTGCAAACTGCACCAAACTTTTCGTCTGACATTGTGATGCCCCTCCTGGGTGCCCACGCATCCCCTCTGCCTTGTGACCTTGCAATACATTTATAGGGCAATCCTAGATGTAACGGCGGCCGCCTTCGATTAATGCCAGGCTGCTACAAGCAGGGTCAGCTTTTCCATTGGGCACACTAGGCAGTAGCATGGGGACCCCACAAGTATAGGGGCCCCAGGTGGTCTATGTATGTCCCAGGAATACAAAGAAAACATACCCTGGGTCCCTTGGTTGGCTTTGCTTATTTTACTTTTTGCTTGTTTTTAGGACCTGCGAACAAATAAAAACCATGGTGGAGAAGGGAGCCAAAGGCCTCCTGCCCTGCCAAATAGTCTTGTAGGTTATAGGCTGCTGGACATAAGTGGCGTGATAATACAGGTGCATTTGGGGGTGGCTAGAGGCATGGCCTAGAGTGATGCCATGTATTTGGACAGGGCCCACTGCAGTGCATAATGCATACCTCCCAACTTTTAGATATTGCAAAGAGGGACATCAGGCCACGCCTCTAACCATGCCCAAAACATGACATCACACCAAGACACACCTATAACCACGCCCCCACTCATACATGCCAACTTTTTAGACAGGCAAAAAGAGACATTTTCAGAATCGCTTTGTATCCAATGATATAATATTAAGTAAGTTATGTTATATTCAGCTAGGAAGCAATCAGATACTTTTTACAGCAAGATAGTCAGTTTATTGACACAAATCTGTTTCTTAAAGGAAAAAGAGGGACATTTATAGAGCTAAGAGGGACAGAGGGACAAGGGTTAAAAATAGGGACTGTCCCTCCAAAATAGGGACAGTTGGGAGGTATGATAATGCTATTGAGACGGCTCTGGCTACAAGTCACATCTACTCACTTGCTGCGTGGTCTGAGTCTCTTGGATACACAAGGTATAAGTGATTTTTGTCGTCCCCCCCCTCCTCTTGATGGTCTATTTCAGTGAAACTCTTAACACTCACACCTCAATATTCGGGCCTTTGATGAGGAGCCGGAGGGAGCCTGAACCAATCGCATGGAGAGACCATCTTCAAAAAAAAATTGATATGGAAGCGGAGGATGAAATTCAATCAACCTGAAGCATAAAGGGCCCAGAGCACATACATAATGTGTGTGAAATTAGAGGCTCACAAACACACGGTGACCTCTATAATTCTCCTTTGTAAGTGGCTTTCTATGGCTTTTAAGACTTTACAGAGATTCATTTCTTTGACAAAATGACAGACGAATGAGATTTTTCCCCCTGTACTTTTACATTGTGACTTGGTTACATGACTTCCTTCTGCTCTCTATATGTGGCAGCATTTACCGTACATAGCGTGGCCCATCCGTCTATAGGGGCCACAACATCTAAGCGCACGTATTATTGACTGATCTTAAATACATATTGAAATTCTAAAATGGACGCCTGGGGTACATGATATCCTGCGCTCCCTACACCCGCTGAATACATATACAACGTTGTCATAACCAGCAGCCAATTCCATACAGGGGAGAGATGTAGCTTAGCCGAACTTGTCACTGACGCTGCATCTGCTATTCCCTGTGACAGCGAGCGGTTTATGTAAGCAAAGTATAATCATTGTATATTTTAGCTGTCATCAGTTTTCTTACATGTTTTGAGCTTAAAGGGGTTGTCTCACTACAAGGATCGCTGCTTTTTATGTTAAAGATCTTGTAAAAACAAGTCATTTTGCAATATGTGTCCATTAACAGTGTCCTACCTATTCCTAGATATCCCCTCTTGTATGGGCCGCATCAGCTCCTCAGGTCACTATAGCTACAGACCTGTTTGATCTCTCATGATAGGCTGCCAGCACTGGTTGCTATAGCTACTGACCTGTTCAATCTCTCATGATAGGCTGCCAGCACTGGTTGCTGTAGCTACAGACCTGTTTGATCTCTCATGATAGGCTTCCAGCGCTGGTTGCTATAGCTACAGACCTGTTTGAACTCTCCTGATAGGCTTCCAGCACTGGTTGCTACAGCTACAGACCTGGCTTCTACTGCAGCCTAGTAGAAGCCAGTAAATACGCCCCTGAATTCAAAATGAAATAAAAAAAACAGTATTGAGGTCACATGAATCAATGTAGTGAGACAACCCATTTAAATGATCAATCCAGGTTTTTGTTTTCTCTTAGTTTATTAGAAATTACTCTTAGGTACACTGTAGTACCAGTAACTTTACTTACCTGCAGCTGCATACAGGGTTTCTGGCTGATGCAACAGTCTATTAGGTCACATGACCTGCACTCTGGTTAGCTGAAACCCACTGCGCTTTTGATGCCGACAGGAAGTCGGTCTCTATACATTCCCATGACAATGACCTTGAACTTTGTAGGAATGCATAGAGAGATCCATTTTCGGGTCACACAACCATACTGTAGGTTTCGAGAGTTCAGAGTGCAGGACACATGACCCAGTGGCAGCAGTGAGAAATCCTGTATTCAGCTGCAGGTCACATGAACCAGTGGCAGCAGTGAGAAATCCTGTATTCAGCTGCAGGTCACATGAACCAGTGGCAGCAGGGAGAAATCCCTGATATGTCAGGAACTGACAGGTCACATGACCCAGTGGCAGCAGTGAGAAATCCTGTATATCAGCTGCAGGTCATATGACCCAGTGGCAGCAGTGAGAAATCCTGTATTCAGCTGAAGGTCACATGAACCAGTGGCAGCAGTGAGAGATCCTGTATTAAGCTGCAGGTAACATGACCCAGTGGCAGCAGTGAGAAATCCTGTATTCAGATGCAGGTCATATGACCCATTGGCATCATTGAGACATCCTGTATTCAGCTGCAAGTTATCTGGACTGCGCTATTGGCCCTTTAAGGATTTTGTTGCAGCCTCAGCCAGGGTGCGGCTTGGTGCTTTATGAGTTAAAGGGGTTGCATCATTTCATTAAGGGGACAGTGAAAACAAGCAGCTTTGCAATTGGATGTAAATTTGTCTTCTTTTCACTGTCTACCTTATCTTCATTTTGTGTAAACACTGTTCCCCAGTGCCGGGCGGATTCCTCCTCCTTGCATTTCTTTGGCCGACGGCTCTACTAATTTACATTCTGTTCAGTCCCCGGTCGTATTCACGGAGCGTGCATTCCTGCCTCTCTCACTCAGAATAAGGGGCCGGCAACAATTTCACTCCGTACAGCCACCAGCTCCTCATTGACACTGCAGCTGCTTTTACAATCAGAAAATAGCAGAATTGTGCCTCGGTGCCTAATGCTGCTGGTGATAAGGGTCTCTACCGGCAAACAATTTTCACTCTTATCAGCTCATCTTAGCAGCATCTAGTGACACTGAAGCTGCTTCTTTAATCGGAAAACAGCAGAATTGTGCCTCGGTGCCTAATGCTCCTGCATAGAAGGGAAATGGATCTGTGCTCTGGAGGAGTTCAGAGAAGACTGGATTCAACTGTAACAAACCTCGAGCTGTGAGAGGAAAAGAGATCAGTGCTCTGAGTTCATAGAAGGCTGTCTAGACTGAATGCAGGCCTGTGGTATGTAAACAGCTCTTAGAAAATAAGACTGCATAAGGAGAGGGCAGTGACATGTGGACTTAGAGGGGGGCGGGAGGGTTGAACACACTGACTCGGGTGCGAGCATGAACAGTAAAGGAGGGATGATGTCATCTCCCTTCAGTTAAGAAACACCCAGCTGGGAGGGGAAGAAACACCCCTGGATTTCAGGAAATGAGAAAATCAAGCTACAAGAGAACAGCCGAACTGATGAAGCGATATATCCCCTTTAAGCACTTGAGCCAATCCTGGGCTGGGGCAGGGTATTAAAACCTCTTCCTGTCGGCCCGGCCCTGCTGATGATTGCTTCTTGTGTCCTAGCTGTTGTTTTTTTCTTGTGTCCTAGCTGTTGTTTTTTTTTTTGTTCTGCTGTGTTATTTCGCTGGTTCTCTGGATTTTGGCTTGTCTTCTTGGTTACTCTCTCGTCTTGACCCTCGGTGCCGCACATACTTCTGCTTTGACCCCAGCCCATCTGTCAATTCTGTATCTGCTGTCTGTTTGGGACTGTTTCCAGTTTGTCTTCTGTTTATCTTCTGTCTGTTGTCACCCAGCCTGAACAGGGTGTGTGATTCTAAAGTTGGCTGTGGCTGTAAAACTGCATGCTGAGAAAACCCCTTTAAGGCTGGGGCAATTGCATAAATGTCACATAGTGGAAAGCCACCTAAAAATAATACTAAGCCCGAACCTGGAAATTCTGAGAAAAATATAATGCAGGATATTTGGGAGCAGAGTTGTTTAGAGGACATTGAGTATTCAGCAAGGGTTTAATGACAGGTCACAATCGTGCTACCTGCATCCATATGCCAGAACAATGGCAAGAGCCCTCACTGTACTATGGGCTATTTAAAGACTATTCAGGCAAATGTTGGAATAATACATTTCTCTAAGACTGTCCTTGCCCCTTGTCAAACAGGTGGCATATAAATAACAGAACAGAAATGCTTCACATGATGGTAAAGTCATACAGCTTTGTGCACAATAATGGGAGGGGTAGCTCGTTCCATTTTACAGCTTAAAAGTACGGCATGCCTCTGAGTGAAGACTGTAGAATGGTTGAGAAAACTACATGCAAAGATTATACTTAAAGGGGTATTCTCCCCACATTGATTAGCTTTAAACATGTGGACAAAGGTAAATAAAGACAAAAAAAAAAAACTATATTACCAAATACATTGCTGTTCTGATTTTGCTTTCTTTCAGAGTTAGAGCAGCTCTTTGTTCCTGCTTGTGCACACAAGCTTCTCTAGGTTACCGCCCACGTCTCTGCTCTAAATGTGGCTAGGATGGTGATGTCACTTCCTGCTGTGTCTTATCAGCAATACAGGAGTTTGTTTGAGGTTTCTTACTGACAAACTTTAACACTCTAGAGCTCTGTAGCCTTCTGTTCTGTTGTCAAAATCCCTCCATGTCCCTCTATCAGGCTCAGCTAGGAATAGCAGAGCTGACATATCAGTCACTGCTATAGAACCAACCACAGCCTGAACAGGAAGTGGGAGTCTGAAACTGTAGAACCACCCAAAGCCTGAACAGGAAGTGGGAGCCTTAACCTGTAGAACCACCAACAGCCTGAACAGGAAGTGGGAGCCTTAACCTGTAGAACCACCAACAGCCAAAACAGGAAGTGAGAGCCTGAAGCTGTAGAACCGTCCACAACCTGAACAGGAAGTGGGAGCCTGGAACTGTAGAACCACCCACAGCCTGAACAGGAAGTTAGAACTCGAAACTGTAGAACTGCCCTCAACCTGAACAGGAAGTGGGAGCCTGAAGCTGTTGAACTGCCCACTGCCTGAACAGGAAGAGAGAACCTGAAGCAGTAGAACCGCCCACAGCCTGAACAGGAAGTGGGAACCTGAAGCTGTAGAACTGTCAATGGTCTGAACGGAAGTAAACTGATGTGAACCACCCCAGCCTGAACAGGAAGTGGGAGCCTGAACCTGTAGAACCGCCCACAGCCTGAACAGGAAGTGGGAGCCTGAAAGTGTAGAACTATCCACAGCCTGATCGGGAAGCAGGAGCATGAAGCTGTAGAACTGCTGATGGTCTGAACAGGTAGTGAGAACCTGAAGCTGTTGAACTGCCCACTGCCTGAACAGGAAGTGAGAACCTGAAGCAGTAGAACCGCCCACAGCCTGAACAGGAAGTGGGAACCTGAAGCTGTAGAACTGTCAATGGTCTGAACAGGAAGTAAGAGCCTGAAGCTGTTGAACCACCCACAGCCTGAACAGGTAAAGGGAGCCTGAAGCTGTAGAACCGCCCACAGCCTAAACAGGAAGTGGGAGCCTGAAAGTGTAGAACTATCCACAGCCTGATCGGGAAGCAGGAGCATGAAGCTGTAGAACTGCCGATGGTCTGAACAGGAAGTGAGAGCCTGAAGCTGTTGAACCACCCACAGCCTGAACAGGTAAAGGGAGCGTGAAGCTGTAGAACTCTCCACAACCTGAACAAGAAGTGATAGCCTGATGCTGATGGTGAAGAACAGTCTCTGTGAAACCGCATAGAGAGAACACCCCTTTAGGAAGGTAATAGAAAACAGAATTTACTGACTGCAATACTATATCTTTAAGTTCCTTTGTTATTTGGTTAAAAAGGCAGAAAGGTTGCGCATGGGGTTTACACCACAGAGCTGGATCCAATGGCATCTAGTTATGTGCAACATTTGCCCCATGTATAAGCTGAAGCCTTGCATCACTCTTTCATATCCTGGATCTCTGAGATTTATTAATCTGCCAAAAAGGGGCCCCATTCTCATGCAGAAGGGCCTGGACAACATCAACAGTGGATGGGACATGTCTTCAGATAATGCAGAGACAAGCGCTCACTATCAACAAGGAATTCCCCCAATAGGAAATAACATTGTTCAGATGGGGGCTGTGAGTGAACTATACAAGTCGTGCAGTCAAACAGCCGGGAACTCTTTGTTGGCCGAGTTTTACCTCTGCTTCCGTGTGGGAAGTAACTTTGATGACCTCCATACTCCAGTATGTAGACTCCCAGTCTCCGAGGATGGGATCCCACACATTCCACCATACCTGAGGCTGATAGCATAATCCTATTCATACATTAAAGCTATGGTAGATAAAAGCTACTGCCATTCTTAAATCTCGTGAGTTACCGTACAAGGCTCACAGAACAATTAGCTCATAAAGTCACTACAGAGTCTTCTCAGAAGACCAACGCCATCAAAGCTAGAGATGGACCATACCAAGCTATAGGGTACAAGTCAACATAAACCTATCGTAAAGAACTGATCATGGCCACTGTTGGCGACTGGGCAACTCAAAGCTGGTTCTACACTTGCCCGCTGTAATGTATCTGTGTGGCTTGTTCTAAGTTAAAACCAACCAATCAACAATGGTCTACAAAACGAGACCTCTTGGAACATTTTTAAAGGGGTGTTCCCATCATAGACGTTTATGACATCTCAAAGTCTGATAGGTGTGAGTCCCACCTCTGGGACCCCCACCTGTCTTAGGAACTGGCCCCCAAAAGTGTTGGCTTATGCTTGCTCACTACTCTCCATTTTGTTCTATGGAAGTTTCCAGTGTGGCCAAACATTCCTCTCCTCTATACTCAGAACCCATAGAACGTGACCAGCTCTCCATTCTGAGCCATCTATTAGACTTTGCTGGGGCATCCTATTGATATGCCATCAAAGCCTATGGTGGGAACAGCCCTTTAACCCCCTTAGACGTTGGCCGGTGTGGGTTGTTCATCTGCAGCGACATCTTTAGACGTCGCTGCAGACATCGGTGTTTGCGGCGCCCGGTGCCGCAATTGCGCTGGGATCGGGGCTGTACTACACAGCCCCCCCCAGAGCATCCCCTGCAAGCACTGGGGAGCGGAGGAAACCTCCGCTCCCCGGTGCTTTAACCCTTTGATTGTGGCGGTGTGTTACCGCAGCACAATCAAAGGGTTCCCCTGCTCTTTCGGGTGATTGGAACACCCGGTGACCCGACAGAGCCCGGGGAACGGCTGCACAGTCAGCCCTGGGGACCTAGAGTAGCCCCAGAGCTGTCTGTGTACTAAGCCAGTGACTAGGACGCACTGGGTGCTGTCCTAATCACTGCCTGTGTCAAACTGACACAGATTAGAATGTATTAGCATATATGAATTATATGCAAGTACAAACAAGATGAGAATGTCCAGTCATCATATCGCTCAGGAAAGAGATGGGTTCTGTGTCTTAGAGATGAACGTGCTTTGGTCCCACATGTGCATATCAACCCAAGAACAAAAGCAAAAGACCACATAAAATGACAAGGCGGGCCATTCATTTCCTGAGCCTTGAGTTTGACGCACGTGGTCTAAAACGTCTTTCCAGCTGGTACTGTACAGACAAGGGTCTGACTTGTTGGCGGTAGTCTACTTCTTTCTGAGAGAGAGTGTGAATTTGTCTGCAGTTATCTCATTGTCAGGTTTCATACAACACCCCCCCCCTCTCCTCCATGTCATCTCTTAGCAGACACAGATGTAACACAGCCCAGTGCATCTTGGCATCACAGGTATGACTCACTGATTTATGTTTGGTGACCACCGCAGAACTGTTACTATTGCATTATGCTCAATAGCCAGCGGCGTATAGCACCCAGGCCCTAGGATGTGAGAGACCTGCCACCATGTAATGCTGGGGTGTTAGGCACCATAGGTCACATCAGTATTGTGGGGACGAATGTTACTCACAGATTGTATGAAACGATGTCATCCTCATTTGCTGTGCTGTCACCAGCCACATAAAAGGAGGTTGCGTTTTTTTTTTTTTTAAAATTTGACACCTGTCATAGGTATCCTCAGGACTGGGACAGGGTGTTCTGGTGTATTAGGAAAATATGGCACAAAGCGTCCACCACATGGAAAAATTTAGCCATGTTACAACCTTGTGCCACCCGGCATGAAGTGGTGCCCTAGGCAAATACGGTACAAAGCGCCCCCAAATGGAAAATGTTAGCCAACTCATTATATCCTTGCGCCGCCTTTCTGCCCGGCATGAAGTGGCGCCCTTGGCAAATACGGTACAAAGCGCGCCCTAAATGGGAAACTTCAGCCAACTCATTATATCCTTGTGCCACCTTTCTGCTCGGCATGAAGTGGTGCCCTAGGCAAATACGGCATAAAGCGCCCGCCACATGGGAAATGTTAGCCAGCTCCTTACATTCTTGTGCCGCCTTTCTGCCCAGAATGAAGTGGCGCCGTAGGCAAATACGGTACAAAGCGCGCCCTAAATGGGAAACTTCAGCCAACTCTTTATATCCTTGTGCCGCCTTTCTGCTCGGCATGAAGTGGTGCCCTAGGCAAATACGGCATAAAGCGCCCGCCACATGGGAAATGTTAGCCAGCTCCTTACATCCTTGTGCCGCCTTTTTGTCCGGCATGAAGTGGCGCCGTTGGCAAATACGGTACAAAGCGCGCCCCAAATGGGAAACTTCAGCCAACTCTTTACATCCTTGCGCCGCCTTTTTTGTCCGGCATGAAGTGGCGCCGTAGGCCGTGCCGGCCCTGGGTATCCCAAGTACACCTATGAAGGCGCTCACATCCTTACCAAACGCAAATACATGGAGAATAATGTGCAAATCCCCTTGCAGGCTGTAGATGGCACTGCTGCCCACCACAGCGCTTTCTTCCCTCCAGCCTTACGTCAGGCAGCAGAAGTTTGCATTGTTTCCCCGGCAGGCCCCGACTCCCACCTTTCATCAGAGAAACAGAGCAGCACAGCGCTCGCAGCAAGAAACCCAATAGGAGCCTGACTCTGTATACACCAGCGACATAGCAAGCTCCATTACCTGCCACTTGGTCGTCTCTGCACATCTGTAACATAGGAGTGAAGTGCGGAGGTTACATCTAACTAGTCACACTTGGCATCCAGTGGCTCCCACTCACTTGATCTGATAGTGTTGTGCTTTGTGGAGGAGGATGGAGACAAGTTGGTTGTCTCAATACTTAGGCTAGGTCTACACAGCAATGTTAAAATTGACGTCCAAAATCTGATGCTACTTTAACATCGCTGAACCGCGGATTTTGTCGCAGATTTGTGCTAAAAGCCGCAGTTGCTTTTCGGATTTGCCGTTGGCTCCATACAAGGCTACTATCAGTCATCTAGTAACCGCTTCAGGGCCCCATACCGTCAAATCAAATGGGGCCCCCAACCATTACTAGTTCCTATTTTGTAACATGTCAGTGGGCTCCTTTTTGATTAGGGCCCCTGACAGGAGTATTGACCGTATTGCCCTACTGGCACCCCTGGCTTCATACATTGAATGTACAGGAATCTGACAGCAATCCTGCGGAAGATCCAACAGCTTTGAAAATCCGCTGGAATCCGGTGGATTTTAAAGCGACCGGAAAAATATCTGTGCTATGTAGACTACGGCGCGGATTTTTTTTTTTCATTCCGTCTATGGGACACTGGTTACAGGTGGATTTTCAGCTGATTCGAATACTGAATCCGCCGAAAATCCGACCAAAAACCAGTGCTGTGTAGACATAGCCTTAAAGGGGTTGTCTCACTACATTGATTCATCTTGTCTCAGTCCTGTTTTCTTGGTTTCATATTGAATTCAGGGCGTGTTTACTGGCTTCTACTAGGCTGCAGTAGAAGTCAGGTCTGTAGCTATAGCAACCAGTGCTGGCAGCCTATCAGGAGAGATTGAACAGGTCTGTAGCTATAGCGACCAGTGCTGGCAGCCTATCAGGAGAGATTGAACAGGTCTGTAGCTATAGCAACCAGTGCTGGCAGCCTATCAGGAGAGACTGAACAGGTCTGTAGCTATAGCAACCAGTGCTGGCAGCCTATCAGGAGAGACTGAACAGGTCTGTAGCTATAGCAACCAGTGCTGGCAGCCTATCAGGAGAGACTGAACAGGTCTGTAGCTATAGCAACCAGTGCTGGCAGCCTTCAGGAGAGATTGAACAGGTCTGTAGCTATAGCAACCAGTGCGGGCAGCCTATCAGGGAAGATTGAATAGGTCTGTAGCTATAGCGACCAGTGCTGGCAGCCTATCAGGAGAGATTGAACAGGTCTGTAGCTATAGCAAACATTGCTGGCAGTCTATCAGGAGAGATTGAACAGGTCTGTAGCTATAGCAACCAGTGCTGGCAGCCTATCAGGAGAGACTGAACAGGTCTGTAGCTATAGCAACCAGTGCTGGCAGCCTATCAGGAGAGATTGAACAGGTCTGTAGCTATAGTAAACAGTGCTGGCAGCCTATCAGGAGAGATTGAACAGGTCTGTAGCTATAGCGACCAGTGCTGGCAGCCTATCAGGAGAGATTGATCAGGTCTGTAGCTATAGCACCCAGTGCTGGCAGCCTATCAGGAGAGACTGAACAGGTCTGTAGCTATAGCGACCTGAAGAGCTGATGCAGCTCATACAAGAGGGGATATCTAGAAATAGGTAGGACACTGCAATATGTGTCCATTAACAAAGTGACTTTTTTTTGCAAGATCTTTAACATAAAAAGCAGCAATCCTTGTAGTGAGAAAACCCCTTTAAGGGTAAGAGGTAGAATCCTCAGAAGCGCAGAGTATTTCGGGGTGCAGATGTTATTGGGGGGTTTTGTTAATGAACAAAACAAATACACTATTCATTTTACAGAACTGTAGATATGCTTTATCATGAGCAAAGATTAATTTCCCAGCTCTAGCCCTGTATCTGAATACCCTGGTCTAGGTCACTACAGCTGGCAATCTACCTCCAGGCACATAAGAGGCGCGTGTCCTGCTAGCACCCAGTGACAACGCGCCACGCTGCTGTCATTTTGTCTGTTTCTGTAGAACAGGAATTTTTCTGTGCTTCTCAGTTCCTTCAATTTCAGCTTTCACACCAGTCCTGCATTTGTTGTCCTCTCAGGTATAATATTATCTGCAGATTCAGATGGAATTGTGCCCCTAGAGGCCTTTTCAGGTAATAACTTTCACAAAACATCTCTTACACTTTGGATGAGCCTGGCTTGGCTGATCAAAATCCCCTCAAGAAAAATTTCCCCCCACCAAAAAAAGTTCAGGAAAATGATGAAGCGCTGTTAGTGCCTTTCCCACTGTTATCATGTGTGACTGTAATCCTGAGTAGTCTGCTCTTAACCCCCCTATTGTACAAATGAGGCAGGAAGGCCTGGAGTCATTCAGCAGAAGTTTGCATTTTTTCAAATAATCCCTTTCCAAACACTGTGTCCTCACAAAAGGAAAATAATGCAGGGAGTTATCCTTCAGAAGAGCCGATGAAAACTAGGGGATGGAGCGCCCCCCCTGTAATTAGTGGTCATCTCCTGCACCAACACTCCTAGCAGAGGCTCTCTAACCTGGCTGCTATATAGCGTTTGAAAATATGCCACACTACTCTATTATCCCCATAAAGCACTTTAAGGAATTAGGTTAGAAATTAAGGTTATGTGCAAGTGTAAAAAAACAAAAAAAAAACAAAAACCCAATGAATTATATTTGTTTGGCAGTGCTCTGTTATGTGCATGTGTCATACGTTTAAAATGGGGACGATGATAAATGTTCATAAAATAAGAATAACTAATAAATATAATAATAAATATAATAATAATGTATAAAATATATAATAAATAATATCTAAAATATAATAAGTATAATAATGTATAAAATATAATAACATACCTAAAATATAATAATGTATAAAATATATAATAAATAATATCTAAAATATAACAAATATAATAATAATATTGTATAAAATATATAATAAATAATATCTAACATATAATAATAATGTATAACATATAATTAAGATCTAAAATATAATAATAAATATAATGTATAAAATAAATAATATCTAAAATATAATATGATAATGTATAAAATATAATAACTAATATCTAAAATATAATAATGTAAAAAATATAATTAATATCTAAAATATATAAAATTAATACTAGACTAATGTAAAAAAAATATCTAAAATATAATAAATAATATAAAAAATACTAGAATAATGTATGAAATATAATATGTAAAATATAATAAATAATATCTAACATATAATAAATATAATAATAATATGTAAAATATAATAACTAATATCTAAAATATAATAATAAATATGATGTATAAAATATAATAACTAATCTAAAATATAATAAATATAATAATGTAAAAATATAATAAATGATATCTAAAAATATAATAATACTAAAATAATAATGTTTAAAATATAATAAATAATATTTAAAATATAATACTAGAATGATTAATATCTAAATATAAAAAATAATACTAGAATATTTTTTAAATATAATTAATATCTAAAATATAATAATAATAAATAATATAAAAAATAATACTAGAATAATGTATAAAAATATCTAAATATAATAAATATAATACTAGCATAATGTATAAAATATAATATCTAAAATATAACTAATATAAAAAATACTAGAATAATGTATGAAATATTAATATTTAAAATATAATAAATGTAAAAAAACTAGAATAATGTATAAAATATAATATCTAAACTATAATAAATAATATTTAAAAATACTAGAATAATCTATGAAATATAATAATAATAATAATAAAATATATAAAGTATAATTAAAAAAAATAATGGTAAATTGATGATATAAAAATCTTTGGGTTCCGATCAGGCTGATTATCTCAGTCTCTAGACTCTGGTTTTGCAGATTTAAACCGATTATACTGCAGTTCTGGGCTGTGAACCAATGTTGGATTATCAGAATTTCTGCACCTGGATTAAAGGAATTGGGTAATTCTGATGAGAAATGTGCGCTGTGATGAAGAGGTTAATAGACAACAGGTAGAGAGCAGCGCAGGAATCTGCACAAGGCTCTGCTATGGGAACGATGTGTAAAAATCTATAAAGCTCTTTATTGAAACTGAAAGATTTGAGAGCAGTGAAGCAGGGCGCCCCGAGGGCAGATAGTTGTGTGAGCCTTGTAACGGGATGGAAACTAGGTGACAGATCCTGTGTTCAGATACTCATCTTCACAAAAACCGCTACCTTATTACAGCGATCACAAACCCAATCCTCATCTGGCTTTGTTTTGTGAGGGCCTGGAACAAAAAATTAAGGTACAAAGATAATGGATATGTTGGGATAAGGAGAACAGGAACTTGTATGATGGCGTTCTGCAGAGTGCAGTTTGGGCCTCATTCACATGCAGCATCTTTCCCACTTGACTGAAAATCTGTGGCCACAATCTACATAAAGATCAATAGCACTTTGAAGAATCCCATTCAAAAACTGTACGGTGTTTAACCTCTATGTGGAGACGTGTCCTCGCCGTCTAAATGCAAAATCTTTGAACAGGAGCCCCATTTACCGTGTGCCATTACTGGCCTCATCTTATATCACAAGGCATTATGGGAAAGGAGCTGAGAAGCTCAAGCACACTCTATTGGATGTAACAAATCCTCATTTTGCTTTTGACCCACTGGGTCTTTGGAAAGCAAAAGGGATATGTAGCCAAGGCAGCATCACTCATCTGTATACAGCTGTTTCGGGGTTTTGCCCCTCGTCAGTACAGAGCAGAGCGATGCTGGCTTGGCTGAGTGGGAGGCAATGAGTGACTCAGAAAGGGAAGATCTCTCCTTAGGGAGAATGCCATATAGGCTCATTGCCTCCCACTCAGCCAAGCCAGCATCGCTCTGCTCTGTACTGATGAGGAACAAACACCCCGAAACGGTTGTCTGCAGATGAGTGATGCTGGCTTGGCTAAATATCCCTTTTGCTTTGCAAAAACTCAGTGGGTCAAAAGCAAATTGAGTATTTGTTACATCCGATAGAGGGCGCTTGAGCTTCTCAGCTCCTTTTCCATAATGCCTTGTGATATGCAGATGTTTCGAGGCAATTTCGAATCTCCACACGCCTATATAGGCGCTCTCCCTAAGGAGGAGGCTTGGGTCATGCACCAGGGACCAGGCACCCCCTGTAACTATGCTTCACAGGAACTCTTCATTGGGGGACTGTCACATGAAGCACTAATATCTGGGTACGGTCATACTTTAAAATGTTTTAAAAAAAAACAAACAAAAAAAACCCACATATTTCTTTTGCAGCAGATACATAGACTTAAAGGGAACCTGTCCCAGTGATCATGCGATCTGACCTGCTGGTAACATGTCTACATGTCTTCACAGCACAGGTTTTCCAATAGATTTTCGGTGGTTTTTAGTATTTATAACTGCCCCAAAACCACGTCAAAACCTCAACAAAAAACTAAAAGCCACCCAAAAAACTCGTCGGAGACCCAGCTGCTTTGAACAAAATACTAATAAAATACTCTGGTTCAAATAGTTTTTTAAGTTTTGTTTTTTGACGAGTTTTTTGTCCAATGCTGTGTGGCTCTAGCTTAAGGGCTTGTAGCCACGGCACAGGTTTTCGGTCGGTTTTACAGATGGTTTTCGTATTTGAAAGCCGTCTGTAAACCGACTGTCAGTCTTTTACATTGATTTAAATAGAAAATCCGTGCAGCAGTCCCCAATGCACGGATTTTCCGCCGGGTTGGTTTATGACACCGCTGACGTAACGAAAAACTTAGAACATGCTCATTCTTCCGCCCGGTTTTCAGGCAGAACATGAACCTGTTGGTGAGAAGGGGGACGGCTTGAATCCATAAATCGTGGACAAAAACTGTCCCCCTGTATGCCGTGGGAATGCACCTTAACAGAGCAGGAACAGCTGAGCAGATTGATGTACTGTTCTGTGGGAAAGATTCTGTGTATATGCAAATATATACACACATATATTCATATATATGTATATGTGTGTATATAAAGACAGTCCCCGGATTATGAACGGGATAGGGACTGTAGGTTTTTTCTTAAGTTGAATTTGTATGCACAGTAAGTCTGTGGAACACGGAACTACAAGTGCCAGCATGCCCCATAAGTCTCCATTTGTAATTTAGGGACAGATGTAAGTCATTTTAACCTCATGTACTCCTCTGGCATGCTGTAACGTGTCGTTCCACAGCTACTAATGGCTATGGACCGTGGAACTACAAGTGCCAGCATGTCCCATAAGTCTCCGTTTGTAACTAGGGGACAGATGTAAGTCGGGGACTGCCTGTATATGTATACGTATATAAATGTGATTGATTATATACTTATACACACATATATGTATATATACATACATTACAAGGTCAAATATTATTTGTTTTTATTTTTTTATTCCCATGTAAGCTTTGTGCCCAGAAATGCCGCTTCCAATGGATTAAAGTATTTATTGTGTGTCGTGTATCGGCGCATTGTCTCGCAGTCTGTCTCTTCAGCGGAGTGTCACCGGCAGACTTTACAGCAGCATTTGCTGAGTCAGTGACTCTTTAACATCTATGCGAGTTGGGAGGCGAGGGAGGGGGGGGGCAGCTGAACGAATCCGACACAGAGTACAATTGACATTTGTATTTGAAGGCTAAATCTGTCACCGGGAAGAAAGAAGTGGTGTAAAGCTGATTTAAATAAAACAGCCGTAATTTGTGTAACACAGCGCCGGAATTATAAATGGCGTTACATAGAGGCGCGATCGAGGAGACCGCAGTAAACAGAGGAGAGGGGAAAACAAAGTGAGATGAAATTAGATGGCGAGAACATTGAGTAAAAGGGAATTGAGAGGAGAGTCACAAAACAATATGATGCACGGCAGTAAAAAGGGTGGAGGGGGGCGAGTAACGGAGCGGAGGTGATGACAGATTTCTGCAGGGTACGAGTGGCTCTCTATAGGCACATATACAGGGAAAAATCCTATAACAGCCATTCTTATTCTACTGAATAACGTCCTGGTAATAGGATTTTTCTTCTCGTCAGTATTACAATGAAACTTTATGTTTTTGAAGAGCACTGTTAATGCCGAGACAGGGAATTGTTAACCACAAGAGTGACAAGTACAGTGTGAATAGATAAGGGGGCGGCTGGGATGCACTACACCTCCCCCTGATCACTCGTGGCAGCATTTTACTACATATGCTTTATATTTATTAAAGGGGTTGTCTCACTACAGGAATTGCTGCTTTTTATGTTAAAGATCTTGCAAAAACAAGTTACTTTGCAATATATGTTCATTAACAGTGTCCTACCTATTCCTACATATCCCCTCTTTTAGGGGCTGCATCACCTCTTCAGGTCGCTATAGACCTGTTTGATCTCTCCTGATAGGCTGCCGGCACTGGTCGCTATAGCTACAGACCTGTTTGATCTCTCCTGATAGGCTGCCGGCACTGGTCGCTATAGCTACAGACCTGTTTGATCTCTCCTGATAGGCTGCCGGCACTGGTCGCTATAGCTACAGACCTGTTTGATCTCTCCTGATAGGCTGCCGGCACTGGTTGCTATAGCTACAGACCTGTTTGATCTCTCCTGATAGGCTGCCGGCACTGGTAGCTATAGCTACTCTCCTGTTTGGTCTCTCCTGCCGGCACTGGTTGCTATAGCTACAGACCTGTTTCATCTCTCCTGATAGGCTGCCAGCACTGGTTGCTATAGCTACAGACCTGTTTATCTCTACCAATAGGCTGGGACTTGTCGAAAGACAGACTGTTTGATCTCTCCTGATGGGCTGCCGGCACGGTTGTATAGCTACAGCCTGTTTGACTTCCTGAAGGTGCCACCCTGGCTGCTATAGCTACAGACCTGGCTTCTACTTGACAAAGAGGCTGGAGCCCTCGAAACGTAGCGGACATGCTACAGGAAGGATCATGGCAGCTATTGCTCCTAAGAGGCTAACAGTAGTGAACTGACTGCTCTGTTTAGGACATAAAGTAAGGATGTTCCTATTTACATGCCATAATCTTGATTGAACATATCGACACTGTGTTTAGAAGAATGTGTTAAGAAAATTATGTGAATAAAATGTTAATATTTTAAATGAAAATACGAGCAAAGAAATATGTTGCAATTTTGCATGATGTAAAGACAATACATACTTACAAGGTGGTTTATGCTTTCTATGGGTGACGGGTCTACAGCTTCAGGCTCCCACTTCCTGTTCAGGCTGTGGGAGCTATTCCTAGCTGAACCTGTTAGAGGGACACTGTGATGAAGGTTTCTAAACAGCAGGGCAGAAAGCTACAGAGCTCTAAATGGTTAAAGTCTGTAAGTTAGAAATACAAATAAGCTCCTGTGCTGCTGATAAGAAACAGCAGGTTGTAATGTTACCGTCCAGGCAATGGCTGCTAGAGCAGATAGGGGTGGTTGGTAACCTAGGAAAGCTTGTGTCCACAGGCAGGAGATAAGAACTGCTTTATCTCTGCAAGGCAGCCAAATCAAAACAGAAATATTTGGTTATAGTCTTTATTTACCTTTGCCTACATATTTAAAAGGATTTTCTCACTACAATTTTAACATTTAGGGACAGATAATTGCAGACTTTTTCTAAATACAGTGATTTGTTGATTTTTCTGTGCTCAGGAATCTGTTCTCCTCTTAGAGCACACAAGTTTCTGGTTACAGCCATCTCTGTCTCTGCTCTCTCTTATCTATCATTGCTCTAAGCTGCTGACATTCACTCCGACCATGGTGAGTCACCTCCTGCAGAGTCTTATCTCTAGTAACAGACTCTGAAAGCTTCTCATTTAGCTAAGTAAACACCCTTCAGAGCTCTGCAGCCTGAGTACCACACTTTATAAATCTCTTGTACTCATTGTCAGTGTAACAGGAATAGCTATGAACAGCAAAGCTGACGTGTCAATCACTGCTATAGATCCACCCACTACCTGACCTGTGACTGTGAAACTGCATAGTGAGAAAACCCCTTTAAAGCTAATCAATGAATCAGTAATACCCCTTTAAGGTGCAATAGTAACTAATAAACACTTGTTATTGCATTCTGCTTGCTCAATAAGGTGGAAAAAATGTTGAGCTGTTTCCCCGCTTCAGGCACCACCATAGGCCGGTGACCACACTCGAGCCTCTATCACCAGCTTTTAACCTATAGACTGAACAGTTATGTCATACGGGCAGAATAAACCAGATTTTGTGTTTTTAAGCCATAGACAGACGCCAGTAACGTTTCACTTGTGCAATACCCCTTCAGGCCAGCAGGTGATGTATGGCTCATTGATTTTCTCCATAATGGTAATGACTAGCGCTCTGCCTGTGCACGGCCATCTCTCATAGGGGAATTACAACCAACAGTTCATGAATTTATCTCTTTAGTCACAAAGTAAATATATTCAGTCTATGATATGTATATTTTCTTCCTCAGATCCTTCTATACATAGCAGAGGAAGGTGAGTCACTTCTAGCTGTGCAGAATAAATTAAACGTGAAGGTGCAGAGCGGGGTCTATGTGACTAAGGGTCATGAGCTGTGGGATATGTAATTAGAATATACGCATGGAAAAAAAAAAGCTGCTGCTAGTCAGGAGCTTATGCACCGAGAAGTAGGAAAGTATGATAGGCAGAAAGCTGCCTGAGGCCACTGCACGCTCAAAGTGTGCGCTTACAAGCACGTACTTTCAACAACGCTAACAAAGGCGTAGTGCAACGGGCCACAATACGCCGTGTGAACATACCCTTAAAATAAAATTACTCTTCAAAATCTGCCTGCTTTAAAAAATGCCATACTCACAGCTGAAAGGCTGAACTGAAACTGAACCCAGTAAAGAGGCAACGCTGGCCCCTATGCTACTTGGGAAAAATAAACGGGTGCAGCTGATTGCTGAGCAGTAGCTCACATACCCCACCACTAGGAGAACAATTAGACTGCACATTAAATTGATGCCTGTTCACACAGTCTGCACAAAAGCCACAGTATAACACATGGGGAGATTGCACAAATGCAAAAATACCGATAAGACAACCACTCTGTATCTGTGTCTGTATTTTGTGTTGGACACCCAAAAAGTGCTGGGCAGCCTGCCCATTCGAATAGTAGTGTCGTAATAGGCTGTAAGCCAGCATGCTGCACAACACGTATCTGCATTAATGGCACCCTTTGTATCGCCTTATCTATATGCAATTATAATACCAGCAAACAAACCCTCATATATTGAAGTCTGTGCGTGTTTTTCTTATCTGTATTTCTGCATTTGTGCAATCTCCCCATGTATTATACTGTGGCTTTTCTGCATACTGTGTGAACTGGTATCAATTCAATGTGCAGTTTTTATCATCTAATTGTTCCCCTAGTGGTGGGGTATGTGAGCTACTGCTCAGCAATCAGCTGCACCTGTTTATCTTTCCCAAGTAGCATAGGGGCCAGTGTTGCCTCTTTACTGGGTTCAGTTTCAGGACAGCCTTTGAGCTATGAGTATGGCTTTGTTCCTGTGTTTTTTGAGTCATTAATGACCCATTTTTCAGATTTTGCTTTAAAAAATGCCCGAATAGAGGCGGATTTTGGAAGCGAATTTTGAAACGTATTTCGTAAAATCCTCTCCCCCATTGTTTCCTGTGGGGATTTTACTCAAGAATTGACAAGGCACTTACATTTACGCGAGTGAAATCATCTCTAAACAAGCTCTGCAAATACACCTGTAAAACACTTGTGGTGTGAACGACGGCACGGATTTTACATTGCCATCAATGAGAGGTGATTACAACATTGTTTATAGCTTATTTCTATGTGTATTTCAGCGCATAATAAGCTTGATAATATAACGTGTGAACATACCCTAAGGCTATGTTCACACGGCTTAAATTGGGATGTATTTCGGCCCGTATTTCACGCCGTACTGCGCTCTATATAGGGTGAGATACGTCCCAGTCATTACGGTAATCCACAGTTCTCATAGAGAACTATGGATTACGTCTCCTCTCCCGGCGCGGCGTATTTTCGGAGCGGGGAGAGGAGGCGAATACGCGCCGCTAGTAATGAATGTGTAAGAGGCCGACCTGCGGGAGTACGCGTCCCCGGAGTCCCGGCGTAATTGCGGGGTGTAATTACGCCCCGCAATTATGCCGTGTGAACATACCCTAATGGTGTACCAGCTACAGTAAGGCTATGTTCACACAGGGTAATATCGGCACGCATTTCGCCACGTATTTGCGCTCTAAAACAAAACCGATATGCTGCCAATTTTTGCTCTTGAACCCACGACCAAAATCCACACCAGTTGGTGTGGATTTTGCTTAATATATTTTGAGTGGATTTTTCTACACTGACTTTAAAGGCAGAAAGCACGGAAGGCAATGTAAAAGAAAATAAGCAAAAAAATATGCAGTTTTGGGTGCAAGTTTAAAGGATTATGCTCACCACATTGATTAGCTTTAAACATGTAGGCAAAGGTAAATTTAGACTATTACCAAATACATTGCTATTCTGATTTTGCTTTATTTCAGAGTTAGAGCAATTCCTATTTCCTGCTTATATACACAAGCTTCCTCGGTTACCAACCACCTCTCTCTGCTCTCTCTAAAATTAGGCTCAAGGGAACTGTTGTTTTGCTATAGTTAATCTGGTTTATGATAATTTTATTGAAATGTGCTTAGGAAACACAAACTCCAATTATATTCAATATTGGCTTCAATTATATTCAATTGGTCAGCTTCATGACATCAGTATCTGCTGTGTCTTATCAACAGCACTGGAACTTGTTTATATTCCATACTCACAAACTTTAACCCTTTAGAGCTCTGCAGCCTTCTGCAGAGCATAGCCTAAAGGAGGTGTGGGGACCATCTGGAACCGTATGGCCCCGTAATATTTCAAATTGCAAATTTGTCTAATGCAATGTACCCCTCACCCCTACACCTATAGGCAGTTATGTCAATTTTCCATTCAGGAAGCGGACAACACCTATGGCAGCCGTGCTGATGGCTACCCAGCTTTCCTAGAAGCAGATAGGATGCACAATAAATATGCCAACTCATGTCACTGGTAGCGGCCGCGATCTGCTGAATCGTGTACAAGACAGTCCTTTGAAGCGGCAGCTTTGTGTAAACAGGCCAATATTGAATATAATTGAAGTTTATGTTTCCTACGCACATTTCAATAAAATTATCATAAACCAGATTAACTATAGCAAAACAACAGTTCCCTTGAGCCTAATTTTAGAGATTTTTGCTAATAAGCACCAGGAGATTGCATATCAAACGGAAATATTGCAGAACACACGACGCGGTTTGAGAAAGCAATTAAACCTAATTTACTCATAGTCTGTGCCGGCCAGAGTTAGCGTGAAGTGACCCTGAGTACTACACAAGACGACACAATTCATCGCGCTGTTTTTTTAACCCCG
>JAODAL010031669.1:0-48104 GCA_025379985.1 Phyllomedusa bahiana
CACCACTGCAACCGGGGGCCTAAAAAAAATAAAATAAAACAAATCAAAAAAGGGACTTTTTTTAGGGTTTTCAATCTGCAAAAACATTAACAATGTATAAACTGAAGGTGAAGTCAGGAACCGCCCCGGGGGTTTCTGGGGCGCAAGGTGGCTTACGAATTCAAGCAGAGGCGCAACTTAAATCTCGTGGGCCCCAATGCAAAAAGTGAAATTGCCCCCTTGAACCATTTTTATTTAATCGGGTCGGGGGTTTTGGGCCCCCTCAGGTGCGGCCCAGTAGAGCTTACCCGACCCGGGGGGGTACGCCCCTGAATTCAAGCTTATCTATCAAGTGAAAAAGAAGATATAAGAAGAGACAAGATATTGGGGCCAAAATAGGGACTGTCCCTCCATAAAAGGAATATCTGGGGGCAAGACTGGGCCGGCAATCACCCACCTAAAGCGCCCCACTTCTCCCCGGCAAAAAGGGGGCGCAAGGTTTTTTAAAAAATTGGCGATTTTTCTTTGGGGAGGGGTGGGCGATTTTCCCCCAGGACTGGAAAAGGGTAATTCTGGGCCCAAATTTTAAAAAAGGGCCTAAGAAGCCCCCTCTATGGAAAAACCCACCCCCACCTACCTCCTTGCGCCCCTTTTCTGCGGGGTTGAAGGGGTCCCTAGTCCGGTGCCTACCGTGGCCCCGGGGCCTGAAATCCCTATTGCCTAGGGCAGTGGTCTGCAAAGTGCGGCTCTCCCGTTGGGAAACTACAACTCCCATCATGCCCCGATTAAATTTATAAAAATGCATGTGGGGGTTGAGTTTTCCCAACACTGCTTTTTTGCAGACCCTGCCTGGAACAGGGAATATAGGGCCGGACCACGGTAGGCATGGCTGGGCACAGAAAAGGGGGGCGCAAGGAGGTATGGGGGGGGGTGGTTTTTCCTAAGGGGGGCTATAGGCCTTATTTACCTAGGGCACCAAAAATACCTTGTCCCAGCCCTGGGGCGTCACATGATAGGGGGTGCAGGGAGGTATGGAGGGGGCTGGATTTTCCATAGAGGGGGGGGGGGTATAGCCTTTTTCCTAGGACCCAGAATACCTTGTCCCAGTCCTGGGGCACATCGCGCCCCCCAATGGAAAATTCAGCCCACGTTAAAACTCCTCGCGCTCCCCTTTCCCCCCGGGATGAACGGGCTTTGGGGTGCTTGCACCCCCCAAAGGGGCCCCCTTCAACCCCGGCAGAAAAGGGGCGCAAGGGTATGGGGGGGGCTTTTTTTCGGGGGGGGTGAAAGTCCGATTTTCCCGGGGGCCAGAATACCTCGCCCCGCTCCTGTTATGTGAACCTCAACAAAGTCAATTTCCAGATAAATTTGTGCAAATTTTTACATAATAAAAACTAGATAGAAGCGTCTAAAAATGTGGAAAAAACAATCCACGTCGCACAATGCACCGTGAGCTTCCATCCAAAACGCGTGCTGAGCTGAGGTGTCGTTACTCTGTAACATGACACTGTGCCCCCCTCCCCAGCGGCCGCCATTGTATGGAATGCAGCAGCAATAAGAGCCGCTGCCCCTTTAAGAAATTGAGCGCCCGGCGTGTCTGCCGACAAATAAATATTTGAGCCCAGAGGGAGGAGGAAGAGCCGCCCCTGCCCCTTTAAGACCCGAGCTGCTCGTCAATGCAGGCGGACGAGACCATCTGCGCACGGAGGGAGGGGGGTGGTCGCCTCGCGCGCTGCCTGCAATCCGGCGTCATCCGTGCTTTTCCGCGGCCGCTGGTGTCGGGCCCGGGGCCCGGGGCCATGGCAGCGGCGCGGGAGGGAGCACCGGCGGGGGTTCCGCTGAGGAGTCCGGAGTCCGCGTCCCTCTCCCGCGGCCCCTTCCCCGCAGCCGCCCTATGACACAATGCACCGTCTCCATTTTGCTTTGAAGCAGCAGTTTGCTCCCCCCCCCCTCCCTTGTTTATCTTTAGTTCAGTCCATATCTGCAGGAAAAAGATACAATGTTGCAAAAACCTTGATACTTTTGTTGCAGCGGCTCCCGTGCATTCTGCGCCGCGCTTTCCGGCCTGCTGCAAGCCTGAGCGCCTACAGGATTTTTTATTATTTTTTTTTTCTTAGTCTTTTTATTTTTTGATTTTTTTTGCAGATGGGGGGCAGGGAGGCGGCAAGGTGAAAGGCTTCCCAGGCGCTGCCATATTTTGGCTAGTAAATAATGTACAAATAAGGGGAGGAGAAAGGGAAGAAGAGAGAGGGAGGGAAAAAAAAAAAGTGAACCTTGCAGGGCTTACCAACGTGTACTGTGCAGGGAGGGGGGTGGAGGAGCACGGGGAAGGAGGGCGGGGGGCCATGATGGCATTCAAGCCCTGAGCATTCTTTATTCAATGCTGTGTGTATTTTATAGGATTTTTTTTTTTTTTTTCCTCTCTTCCTCTTTTTTAAATCCAGAGAAAAAATCCGCCTTTAGGGGGCACTGATCCGCTGGAGAGACAGAGAGAAAGCAGACAAGGCACAGGAGGGAGGGGGAGTCCTCGGCCAGGGAGAGGGGGGAGAGCGAGCAGGACACAAAAAAATATTGATAGAAAAAAAGAGAATTTATTTTATTTTTTTTCCTGCAATATGGATACACACTGGACCAGCTTTATATTCCAGGTAACGCTGCATGCGAGGGAGTGCGGCTGCTGCAGGGAGGGGGAGGAGATCACAGCCTGTTTGTTCTTATTTGCCTGCAATGCATTCGGCTCTCCAGTCTTTTGTGGCCAAAAGGGGCTTTTAATTCGTCTGCGTAGGAGAAAGGCGCGGAGCCCTGCGGATTTGCATCTTCTTCTTCTTGCCTTGTGAGTGTGTATTTTTTTGCAGGGAGGGAGGGAGAGGAGAGAGAGATGGTGTTGGGTGTTTAAATCACCACCCCTCCCTCCCATCGTTTTCCTCTCCCTCTTTCCTTTCATAGAAATAGCAAGGCTCGCTGCGAGGGATAATATTATTTGCTCCCCCGCATGGAGAGGTCCTCACCTCCGCGGCCGCCGCATGGGCCTGTGCATGGCCGGCCACAATAATCACATACATGGAGGGCGACATGCCCTTGTGTAATGCATTAATGGAATCTGCTGCGTGCGGGGTGGACGCGGCACTCCACGGGTAAGTGGGACGGGATTGGGTTTTTGGGTGGGGGGGGGGGGGTCGCGGGCTCGGGGTGCCTAGAATTTGGGGCACTGTGTGTGTACGTGTGATGCATGGGCAGGGTATGTATACACTATAGATGGAGCCGGTTTATGGTATACAAAGAGTATATATGGTGTGTGCGCACATGGTTTGTATACACTATATAGAGCCGATGGATTGTATACAATGTGATGTATGGGCAGGGTATATATACACTATATATAGATCCGATTTATGGTATACAATGAGTACATGTGGTGTGTTCGCAGGGTATGTATATCTGAAGCCGGTGGACAGTATACATTGTGTGTACATGTGATGTATGGGAAGGTTATGTATAATTGTGGATGGTATACAACGACTATATGTGATGTATGGGCAGGGTATGTATACACTATATATCCCATGTGTGTACATGTGATGTATGGGCAGGGTATGTATACACTATATATAGATCCGATTTATGGTATACAATGAGTACATGTTGTGTGCGCAGGGTATGTATACACTATATATGAAGCCGGTGAACAGTATACATTGTGTGTACATGTGATGTATGGGAAGGTTATGTAGAATTACCATCTGCCGGCTGTATACAATGAGTGTAAATGTGATGTGTAGGCAGCGTATGTGTGCATAATGTATAAAGATGGTGGACGGTATATACTGTGTATATGTGACTTATTGGCAGGGTATGTATACACTGTATATGGAGCCAGTGGAGGGTATATAATGTATGTACATGTGATGTATGTAATAAATATATATATATATATATATATATATATATATGAGACGGTGAATGGTATACAATGAGTATATGTGATGCATGAACAGGGTATGTATACACTTTTATATAGAGCTGATGGATGGTATACAATGTGTGATATATATATATGCAGGGTATGTATACACTATAAATGGCAACCATCACATAGATCAGGGTGGCGTGTGCTATGTAGCCGCAGATTCTTCAGTCGTAGATCTCATATAATCAGACTGACAAATGTAGAAATAAAATCTCTATATGGAAACATTTCCGCAGCTTCTATGTTTGAAATAAGCCTGCTCCTGATCTGAAGAGCTTGCGCTCAGTAAGCTGCAGGGAGTTAGGGAAGTGCGGATTCTGGGCCATTGGGTAATGGTTTTATCTGCCACATAGGTCTATAACCAGGTGGTACTGGGATTGGGTAGATGAAGGTCTGAGTGGCCCGTCATCCTGAGGTCTGTTAAAGGGGTGTTCTCATCTAGCACATTATCAATGTGTGATTTTAAGGTTCCCACCTCTAAGGCCCCAGAAAGTGTTGGCTCAGTATGGAGAGCCAAGCCAGACTTGCGCACAACTCTACATTATGTTCTATGGGATTTTTGAGTACGTAAAAACGCAGAACTCACCTGTATCCATAACGCCCATAGAACAGAATGTAGAAGGCAGCACTCACCTGTATCAATAACTCACATAGACCAGAATGGAGAAGGCAGCACTCACCTGTATCCATAACTCCCATAGAACAGAATGGAGAAGGCAGCACTCACCTGTATCCATAACTCCCATAGAACAGAATGGAGAAGGCGGCGCTCCCCTGTACGGGGAACTCCCATAGAACAGAATGGAGAAGGCGGCGCTCCCCTGTACGGGGAACTCCCATAGAACAGAATGGAGAAGGCGGCGCTCCCCTGTACGGGGAACTCCCATAGAACAGAATGGAGAGAACGCGGCGCTCCGCGGTACTGGGAACTCCCATAGAACAGAATGGAGAGAACGCGGCGCTCCGCTGTACTGGGAACTCCCATAGAACAGAATGGAGAGAACGCGGCGCTCCGCTGTACTGGGAACTCCCATAGAACAGTATAAAGAGTTGTGTGCTTGCACAGTCGGCTCTCCATTCTGAACAAAGACTTTTGGGGGCTTTCTGAGATGTAGCTCTTACCTCTGGGACCTGCAATCCTGTTCTAAAAGAGCCCTGAAACCTCTCCGTTCTGAATGAAGAGGTAGTCACGACTCTCCCATAGACTTGAATGGGAGTTCCAAGTTTGGCCGGGCTGCGATTCAGAACAGAGAGGTTTCGGGGCTTGTTTAGGAGATAGATGTGGGACCTGCACCTGACAATGATATCCTAGCAATATATCATCAATGTCTTTAGTGCGACAACTCCTTTAAAAGGCCATGCATGTGTGAGATGGGAGCACCCTTTAAACCAGGCAAAAGTTTCCAAATCTGACAGACCGATAACTTCCTGTGAAGGGGGGGCGAGCAAGTTGAGGTCTAATGTTTTCCATTGAAATAACCCTGCATGATAGGCTCAGGCCGAGTGTATATTGGGGTGTCAGGAGATCGCTTGCCCCCACTCCTCTGGTGCACAGGTGGTTTTGTTCCCATTTTCAACTGCTAGGACTAAGGAATATGTGGATGTGGGAGAAGCTTGTGGACGGCAGCAAGGCCCAAACCCCCAACTGTAATTATTTTGGGAGCTTGGCGCAGTGTTCCTCCTCTGCGGCCCCAGGTTATGTTTTTGGGATCTCCTGACCTGACCTGCTAGAACATATTCGTAGTTATCAATTGACTTCCACTCATTTTTGTTTTTTAGACCCCTCCGCCGCCCCCGGCTGAGCCCTTACAAGTTGAACTTTTACCTGTGCTTGCGACTGTGACGGCGCCGCCAGATGGGTCCCTCACCTCCCAAACGATGGTGCACACCATGGCACCCCAGCACCCTTCTACAGTCGACACGGCTGCCCTCAAGCAGGTGGTCCCCCGGGTCTGCCCCGCCCTTTAAAACAGATGGCCGACCCCTTTTATTTCCCCCACCCTTCCCCGGTCCCCAAATCTCCCCCCTTTTGCACCCATTTTTATGGAATTTCCCCCCAAAAAGCCCAAGACCGCGGCCCCAACATCTTTTCCTTTTTCCCCAAAAGGGAGTTTAAAAAAAGGCTAAAAAAATTAAGGGAAGACACAAGCAATCCACGGGGGCCCACCAAACCCGTTTGAGCGAAACCCGGGTTTTTGGTAAAGGGTGCCGACCAGGGGCCCCTTTTAATTTTTGCCATTTTTGCCGGACCCTTGGAAACCCGGACAAAAACCCTGGGGGTTTTTCCCTACTTCCCCTTTCCCCACCCGCTGCCCCCTACCGGGGCCTCCCTAGGGCTAAGAAGGTTCGGAAAAACCACGCCTGTGAGATGTGCGGGAAAGCGTTTCGAGATGTCTACCACCTGAACCGACACAAGCTGTCGCACTCGGGTTTAGAAAAACCCAAATCCCCGCCATGGGGTGTCAACAAAAGCTTCCAAGCCGGGGGGGGGACCGAATGACCTAAACCCCGTCCCTCTCCCACACGGGGCCCCTGGGACAAGCCCCACATATGCAGGGCCCCTGCGGAAAAGGGTTTTTCCCGGGAAAAACCTGTGAAAAAATTTTTAAATGGGACCATTTGCCCTTTTCCCTTTGCGTGGGCCTCTGCTGACCTTGTACCCTTCATCTCATTCCATTTTCCCAGTAAGATGCCATAAAGCTTCTACCTGGCACCCTTTTTTTTTTTTTTTTTTTTTTGCCCTGCCTCCCGCCCACCCTTCTTCCCCCCCCTTTCCATTTTCTGGGGTAAGCTCTAGGGAAACTTTTTTGTACAGTATCATTTGCTTTCCTTGTTATGCCTCTGCTGACCTTCTACCCTTCCTCTCATTCCATTTTCTGAGTAAGATGCCATGAAGCTTCTATCTGGTACCCTTTTTCTTTCCCCCATTTGCCTCTTTTCTTTACCTTTTAAAACCCCTTTCCTCTCCCTTCCATTTTACCAGTAAGAGCCATGAAAACTTCCCTAAGGGGATCATTTGGGTTTTTCCTTTATGTGCTTTTTGCTGACCTTCTACCCTTCCTCTCATTCCATTTTCCCAGTAAGATGCCATGAAGCTTCTATCTGGTACCATTTGCTTTCCTTCATGTGCCCCCTGCCGACCTTCCTACCCCCCTTTCCCTCATTCCCTTTTCCCAGAAAAATGCCATGAAGCTTCATCCTGGTACCCTTTTGCTTTTCCCTTTATGTTCCTTTTTGCCGACCTTCTAAACCCTTTCCCCTCATTTTCCCTTTTCCCCCCCAAAAAAATCCATGAACTTTTTATCTTTGGGACCATTTGCTTTCCTTCATGTGCCTCTGCTGACCTTCTACCCTTCCTCTCATTCCATTTTACCAGTAAGATGCCATGAAGCTTCCATAAGGTATCATTTGCTTTCCTTTATGTGCTTTTTGCTGACCTTCTACCCTTCCTCTCATTCTATTTTCCACAGTGGCTACATATGTAGCCACTATGGAAAATGCTTTTCCTGGTAGAATGCCATGAAGCTTCTATCTGGTACCCTTTGCTTTCCTTCATGTTCCTCTGCCGACCTTCTACCCTTCCTCTCATTCCATTTTTCCCCCCGTTTTAAAAAACTGCAATTTAAGCTTTTTATCTGGTACCATTTGGGTTTTCCCCGCGTTCCTCGGGGGACCTTTTAAAAACCTTTCCCTATTCTATTTTCAAAAAGATGCCAAGAAGCCCTTTTTCCTAGAACCCCTTTTTCTTTTCCCTTTAAGTTCCTCTTTCCGACCTTTTAAACCCTTTCCCCTCATTCCCTTTTTCCCCGTAAAGGATCCACAAAGCTTCTATCTGGTACCATTTCTTTCCCCCGCGTGCCCCCTGCCGATCTTCTACCCTTTTCCCCATTCCCATTTTCCCATTTAAAATGCCACAAAGTTCTATCTGGGACCCTTTGGGTTTTTCCTTTATTGCCCCCTGCCGACCTTCTACCCTTTCTATCATTCCATTTTAATCAAATCTTCTTTTTTTTCTTTTCTTTCCTGTTCCAGTCCGGATCATTTGAACAGTCACGTCAGACAAGTTCACTCCACGGAGCGCCCCTTTAAATGCCAGGTAACGGTAGTATTTTCCCTCCGCCCTTCCCGCTCGGCGACATTTGGCTTGGGTTTGTGTTACATCTTTGTGTTCTCCTTCCGCCTACAGACCTGTGAAGCAGCTTTTGCTACGAAAGACCGGCTGAGGGCCCATATGGTGCGACACGAGGAGAAGGTTCCTTGCCACGTGTGCGGGAAGCTCCTCAGTGCCGCCTACATTACCGACCACATGAAGGTCCACAACCAGGGTCCCAACCATGTGTGCGAGCTGTGTAACAAAGGTAAGTGTAAGGAGGCGTGCGCTTCGTGCTACACATGTATCAGCCGCTTAACCTGACACCACACCACTACACATCTAAAGCCCCTGATCTGGCATATCCCAATATCCAGCGATGCTCTTCACGGCCATGTATGAACACAAACTTAAGCCGGGGTGGGTGGTCTTGGAGGGCCCCTCAATGGCTCTTGACTGTGTGCTCTTCTGTTCACATGTGAGTGACCTGTTGTGTGAATCGTTGTGTGATTGATTTATATATTCTCTTACTAATGTGTTTGCGGGGGGGGCAGTCATCTTTACTTCCTTCATAAAATGATTTTGAAATCTATAAGGATCTGGAAGGTCCTGATTACAATTTTAATGTTTTAGCTCCTGCAGAAGAACAAAATTTTTAATCTCTGCTAAAACACAAGTTGAAACTTTGTTGAAATTTCTCATATAAGCGCTAATAAGATCCTTAGGGGCAGGGCAGGAGTAGAAGACTCCTCGGGGGTGGAGCTTAGCGATGTACATAATGAATGAAAGAACCAGTAAACAAATTAGAAATTTTTGTTTAGCCGCCTCATCTCTAGAAATGGCTTTGTGCTTCCTAATTTGAGATCAGCTAAGAAAATTAGTTTCCCAAAAATTTGTTAAACATTTTTTTTTTTTACATTTTATTAAAATTTTCATTAATATGCATAACTGCAAACAAGAAAACAAAAATATGCACCAAAAATCAATAGTCCTCATTGGCCCTATCAAAACTTTTTCATCCCCTCTTTCATATGACTGACTTGCTAATTTTCTGTTGCCCACGTAAAAGCAATTTCTGGTCATTTAGGGTTTTTTTTTTTTTTTTTTTTTTCTTTTGAGTGGGAGATGACGAAAATGACCTAAAGAATTAAAAGAAAAAAAAAATATCTAACTTTGTGTTTACTGGTTCTTGTTGGGGGTAACGGCTCTGTGCAGGATGGTGTGGGTGCTGATGACGGAGCGATGCCTGTGGCCCTAGCCTTAAAGTGGCGTGTGCTTCTCCTCCCCCGTGTAGGTTTTGCCACGGCCGCGTACCTGCGGGTCCACTCGGTGAAGCACCACGGTCTGGTGTGCCCACGGGCAGACAGCTTCCTCTGCAAGTTGTGCAGCGTTCACTGCAAAACCCTGGCACAGCTGAGCGGCCACATGCACACACACGCCATGTCGGGGGCCACGGGGCTTGCTGAGGGACCCCCACTCCAGTGACCACAGCTAAGGCAAGAGCCTAGTTACCTTTTCCCCTTCCCTTCCCCTTGGGGATGTATGCATCTACGGTAGCTGGAGGCTGTGCTGAGCATTGCTGGGTTTTGGGGTATGCCCTCTAGTCCTCCATACCTCCTCTTGTAGCATGCCTGTTCTGTCAATTTAGTGGTTGTGTTTGGAGATCTCCCTCGTAGCCTTTGCCCCCCCCCCCCCCCTGGCTCTGCTTATCTGGTTGCTTTTTTTTCGTGTTTTCTCTAGATTTTTATTATTTCCATCTCTAATTACTTGACTTTATACCTTTGGTGTATCCAAATCGCTACCCCCCCAATAACTCATCCTATGTCCTCTCCCTCTCTTTCCCCCTTTACAGGGACGTGCCAAGTCTGCCCTCTTGCGGATCCGACGGCCGCCGAAACCGCTGTGCTTCCGAATGCTGGTGTTCCTGGCATTATGTCCACACAGCCCTGGTGACTGGCTCTCCTGGAGGGGGGTTCAGACAACGATACCTCGCGCCTCTGATGTGTTTGTGTCCAGTGTTGGGGGGGGGGATTCTACCTTCCACCCCGGCTTGGACACACATATATTTTGAAGAGTGGTTGCATGTAACCCTCCTCCCACCTTCTCGAAAAAAATACAGTGAGGCTATAAGAAGGTGACAAGGGATCTAGGAAAAAATGACCTCCATAGCAACAGCTTGGCCCCTAAAGGATGACTTTCGAGTACCCTAATGCCCCAAGTCCACCATTAGCCACGGTCCGAGTTGGCACTGGCTAGAAGCCCGATTTGTACACTACACCCCCCTGTGTCCGTGCAAGAGGAGTGTAATGTTTGTAGGACTTTCCATCCCCACTGTGAGCAGAGCGTCCGGCATGGAGTCCATGTAACGACACCTTGCACAGAAACCGCTGCCCTCGCCGGCGTCGATGGGTGCAATGCGCTGCCAGCTTTGCACCAGACCAGGATGGCAGGGACAGTGAGATAGGACTGAGCTCTGCAGGGATGTGGGAAAGATGCAATGATCTGCGGGGGGCACAGACGGGCGGGCTGCTCTTGTTGATGATTAGTTTTTTATTTTTAACACTTGGTGTGTGAACAGTAATTTTTTATTTTTTTTTTTCCTGGTGTAACACCGGGTGCGGCGGGGGCACTAATGTAGCGAGATCAGTGCTGCAACAGAGGGCGGCACTGCAAGGGCAGTGGATGGAGGGAGCGGTAGAATGGACATAGGATCCTGGGATAGCGCTGGCCGGGTGCAGGTCTTCCCGTCATAGTGGGAGGTGAATAGTGGCGAGGTAGTCGGTACTGGCGCGTTAGACGTTATGCCGGGAGCAGCAGGAGGAGGTGGTAGACATTGTTGTCCTACATCGTCAACCCCAAACCTCCCTGTGTCTCAGGCAGCTTACCTCCCACACATGGCCAGATCCGGGCTTGGGCTTAGACGGGGCCACTTCACTCCCGCTTATTTTATGGGACGGTCTGACAACCATCTGGTGGAGGACATCATTGACTGGGTTTCCTAAATATTCCTAGTCCCAAAATCCCTGCCCTCATCTAGTGGTCCTCTGCCCAGACTGTAGGATGCAACGGATGGTGTCACCCTTAGCCTTCACCCAAGATGGGGCATGGGCGTAGAGGATGCCTCGTCGCTCCAGCGTATTCCATGTGCAGGTCTTGACAACCATCTGGTGGAGGACATCATTGACATTGATAGGTGCATTCTCCAAATGTCTAGTCCCCAAATTGATCACTGACCTAGTCTAGTCCTTCGAATGAAGGAGAAGTGAGCACCTATAGGCTACAGCCAAGAACGAGCATCGGGTTAGAGGGTGCTTGGCTATTTTATGAGCAGAGCTAACGACCATCTGATGGAGGGCATCATTGACCTTGATAGGTGCATTCTCCAAATACATAGTTCCCAAACTGATCACTAACCGCGTCTAGTGGGTCATTGGATGGAGCAGAAGGTGTCACCCTTAGCCTACAGCCAAGAACGGGCATTGGCTTCAAGGGTGATGCTTCACTCCAGCCTATTTTATGGGCAGACCAGACAATTCGATGGTGGAGGACATCATTGACCTTGATAGGTGCATTCTCCAAACATCTAGTCCCTATATTGATCACTGACCGCGTCTAGTGCTTCATTGGATGGAGCAGAAGTGGACACCCATAGCCTACAGCCAAAAACAACGGGTATGGACTTGGTTGGGGTGTAGGACAACTTTCACCCCAAGTCAGTAACCCGCTACTCTAACCTGAGTGTTTGATAAAGTGTTGCGGTCTATGGTCTCCAGTCATGAAGTGACACATAGAGAAGGGATCTTGGGAGCCACCATAGTCCTGATATTTGGAATACCCTCCTGGAGCGCCATAGAGTTTGTGTATTCCTAATGTGAACAGGAACTTCACTAATCTTTAGTTGATAGTGATGGCTATAGGAGAATGAGGCTGGTGGTCACCATCCTGCGCTCCAACTCCACCACCATCCACCGATGGAATTACATTAGAAACGTTGGCCGAGATCTCCTCCTCTCTGCAGCCCGTCACTGCCGGCCATAGTCTCCGACCGTCTAATTCTCCGGTGAACAAATAGATTAACGGGGTTTTGCGTATAAATTATAGGCTTTAACTATTTTAGTTTTCCAATATTTTATTTTTTTTAAATTTCTTAAAGCTAGGATATAATATAGAATAACATAAACTAGAATTACTAAAAAAAAATTAAATAAAAAAAGGGCAGATTTAGCTTAGAAAAGGTATACGTATATATTTTTTACCAGTTGCCGAGGCTCCTCTACCAATGGTGCTCCCATTACTGTGAATCTTGCTCTTAAAGGGGAATTTCACTTACATTTTTTAAATTTTTTTAAATTTTTTTTTGGTGTCTGATTTCACAGAAATGTGTTAGCAGATGGCATTGGTGAGGACCATGGGTCGTAACCTGGAGACGAGGGGTTAGAGGGATGCATATGTAATTGGGGCTTTCTTTTTGAAGATTTTGTACCCTATTAGGAAGTAATTACTATTGCCTTCTGTACGTATGTATTCACATTGCATCCAGGCTTAAGTAAAAATGTGGCGACATCGACTGGGTTCATGAGCGAGTGACAGGACAAGGGTTATGGGATGTAATTCCTTCAAAATACACAAGACTAGTGTTGCATGTCTGGATGATGCAAGCTAGCGGGTTGGGGCCGAACTAAATTTTGGGCTTCATTTGCAAAGAATGACAGAGGTGTTCTCCAAAGAACCAAGCTGATTGGTTTACTATGGGTGACACCTTCGTGTTCCGCTCCCCCATGTACATAAGGCATAGAGGAGACTGTGTTCCTGCACGGTCCCTGCAGAAAAATTTGAAAACTTTTACATCAGTCATGATCGTTTTTTGCTTTTTTTTTTTACCTAGATTAATATATTGGCTTTAGATTTGGTGAAGGAAACGAGATTTGTTCTAGAGAGACTGAAGGTTACATCTAAGACGCCAAACCTTTCCCTTCATCAAAAGGATATCAAGAGAACTTGATGGCAAAATTAAGCCTTACTCTACCCCTTATTGGCATTGATACATTTCCCACCATCACAGCCATGTTTCGGTCATGGAGAGTGGATGTAATAGGCCTTAGTGCTAGACAGCTTTCATACTTAAGGCTGTCTTTGTTCTATGGGCAACAAAGACAGTCATACTCCTAGACCGGTTTCATACATAAGGCCCAATGTATCTTATTTCCCGATGATGTACACAACTTTGTGAATCGGAACAGAACGGCAATGGGCAAGTCTATGTTCAATCTGGATGTTTGTACCAAAAGTCAAGGAAGGATCTCATCAGATCACTGGGACACCTTTCTCTGATAGGATCCCTTATTTTGTAGCCCAGGGATCCTACACAGATCAGAAGTAGAGACTGTGTGTGGCTCTGAGAAGTATCTACCTTCCCAAGGCTATTTCCATCATCATCCATCATGATCATCTCCATTTCATGGATATCTTTGAATGGCATAAATATTTGATGCCTGTAGCCATCAGTCCATCAACGTTCCTTGCTGCCACCACCCAAGAACTTTGGTGCCCATGTCCTTTAGTAGCAGTCAAGACGAACACTGTAGCTTCAGGGTTCAACCGGTGGGAAGGTTCTACTTTTTCAAGGCTGAGTTTATCATCTTCATGGTTGTCTCTGTTTCCATTTCATGGATATCTGAGTAGAATAAACATTTGATGCCTGCAGTCATGGGTCTGGCAATGTTCATCGTTGTCCACCACAACTATGGTGCCCATATCTTTTAATACCAGACCGGATGGGCCTTGTAACTTCAGGGTTCAAACCATGGGAAGGTTCTACGTTCTCGAAGTCGATTCCATCATCTTCATGGACATCTTTGTTTCTACTTCATGGATATCTTGGAGAAGAATAAATATTTGACACCTGTAGCCATCAGTCCGTCAATGTTCATCGTTTCCACCACCCAACAACTTTGGTGCCCATGTCCTTTCGTACCAGTCGAAATGGGCCCCGTAACTTCATGGTTCAAACTATGGGAAGGTTCTACGTTCTCGAAGCCGATGCAATCATCTTCATGGTCATCTTTTGGTTCTAGTTCATGGATATCTTGGAGTAGAATAAATATTTGACGCCTGTAGGCATCGGTCTGTCGATGTTCATTATTGACCACAACAACTTTGATGCCCATGTCCTTTAGTACTAGTCGGGTTGGGCCCTCTAACTAACCATGTGAAGATTTCTATGGTTCCTCCGGAAGCCAATTCCTTCATCCCTTATGGCTGTCATCATCCGTTTCTTATGTTCCCTAGTTCGAGATATCATCTTCTGATTTTTAGAATAAATATTTGATGCCTGTAGCCATCAATCCGTCAACATTCGTTGGTGCCAGTACATCCTTAATTACCAGTCCAGAAGAGCCTTTTAGCTTCAGGGTCGAATTGCCCCTCCTCTAGATGTGGTTCTCCAGTTGACCCTGACATTGGCCGCATTGGCCTCGTGTGCTCGTTGTTTAGATTCGGAGGGGCCTGATGAAGGCGGTAGTTTTCTCTACATTTTTATGTGTATATAATTTCCAAAAATGAAGGCCTGTGTACATAACTTCATATAAACTCTGTCCATGGTCATTTCAACTCTTTTTCGTCTCCGCGGGGCCCGGCCTTCGTTTTGCATGCTCTTCTGGAACTTGAAAATGGACCCTAAGCTCTTAGAGGGCAAGCTGTGAACTACCTTGTAGGAAAGGCAGGGTCGACAGTCCTGGGCAATGAGGCAACTTTTCAGGGCGGCCCCACAAGTCCCTCTTCTCTTTTCGTTTTGTTTTTGTTGGTTACACACAATGGGGGTAAGCGTGTGCACAGATTTGATGTTGGGTGCATGAGACCTTGTGTATATAATGTGTACAGGGGGTAGGTTACCGGCTGTATATAATGTATGTGTCACATGCATCTCGCACTGTAAATACTGAAAACTGCTGTAAATCTGTCATTTTGATAACTGTTAAAAAAAAAAAAAATAGAAAAAAAAAGTTAAAATAATTTCTTAAATGTCCTTGTGGTGACAACCTCCTCACCTCCCCCGTCCCGTACGTCACACCGGGATCTTCTTTTGTTCTTGATCTCCCCGAGTAAATAACATGTTCTACTCCCGTCTCTACGTTCTCAGTGTCATATAATCTGTCTCCGTATATAAAGTATTCCACCCTGTCTCACCTCCCATTGTTGCTTATGAACCATCTGAATTTTAGTAAAAATATTAAATCCCAAGTTTGGAGAAGAGTTTTTCTTTCTTTTGGTCGGTGCGTCGAGAAGATGTGGATGTATGAATGGTTATTCCAGTGATAACAGTATAATAGTAGTTATATTCTTGTACATAGGGGGCAGTATTATAGTAGTTTATATTTGTACATAGGGGAGTATATAGTAGTTATATTCTTGTACATAGGGCAGTATTATAGTATTTATATTCTTGTACATAGGGCAGTATTATGTAGTTATATTCTTTACAAGGGGAGTATTATGTAGTTATATTCTTGTACATGGGGGCAGTATTATAGTAGTTTTTATTCTTGTACAAGGGGCAGTTTTATAGTAGTTATATTCTTGTAAAATGGGGGGAGTATTATAGTAGTTATATTCTTGTACATGGGGGGCAGTATATAGTAGTTATATTCTTGTAAAAGGGGGCCGGAGTATTATAGTAGTTTTATTTTTGTACATAGGGGCAGTATTATAGTGTTATATTCTTGTACAAGAGGGGCGAAAGGATTTTTTGGGCAGGAATGAAACTGACTGGGGCAATTAATAATTATATTCCCTTCCCCCTGGGCGGGTTTATAAAATTTTCATTTTTCCCCCATAATTCCCATTCCTTTAAAAGAGTCGCTGCAAAAATGAAAATCAGCGATGACAAATTTGCTTTTTCAAAATCGCTCACCTCCGTACGACAGTGTAATACCTTATAGATAAGTCACCAAATAATCCACCTACACATGGAGCAAATCTACCAGACAAATGATTTACTAAAAAAACCCTCCTACAAAACCAAGCCCCAAACTATTACTACTTAAGGATTAAATAATCCTGCCAGACCCTGACCGAACGCGACCCCCACATGTGACTATCAGCTGTACACAGGCTCTGATTACATATACCACCGCCATACAGTGACCAGATAGTGGTAGATACTAGTTTATGAGACCTCTGCAGACAATAAGTGATTACACTGCAGTTACATTTAAATGACTCACAGGAGACGTCTTTTCTGATCAGCGTCGTGCACGTTCCCTTTTCTTCTCCATCCGGTTCACACCTTCATGCTGATTGCTCCCGGCCAATACTCGTCCCTGAGGATTTAGACACAAATATCTTAGAATCCCACATTTCCAGAACTCCTTAATTTCGGTATATAAGTCCCTCAGTTAGACAGGTATATAGATATGCCCTCTCAGTCAGGCAGGTATATGTATATTGTCCCCTTAGACAGGTAGGTATATAAATATAGGGTCACTCTCAGGCAGGTTATATAGCTATAGTGGCTCAGGCAGGTATATAGGGGCACACAGGCAGGTATATACTATAGGGGCTCAGGCAGGTATATAGCGAGGGGCCACAGGCAGGCGTATGGGGGCTCAGGCAGGCGTATGGGGGCCGCAGGCAGACAGACAAAAATAACAACATTAATACTCACCTGCTTCCCGGACGCGCGTGCGCTCCTCTTCAGGCCACGCCTCTAGCGCCGGGACGCTCCTCCGGCAGCTCCTCGGGCGCACGGCCTATGACGCGCAGTCCACCTGAGGAGAGGCAGCGTCGCGATGACATCACTTCATCGCGACGCTGCCAGCTGAGCTGCACGGGGCCGCGGCGGGTCCTCAGCGCTATGAGGACCCGGCGGCCCCGCTGTGTCGGCCCTGCGGCTCACCGGAGGATCCAGCGAGCGGGGGCAGGGAGCGCTCGCTCTCTGCTCCACAGAAGCGCTCAGAGACCGCCGGTGCTTCAGGCCCACGGGAGCGGCCGGAGGGCGAGGTTTGGGGCCCTGGGCCCGACCCCTTAAGGGATAGGCAGAGGTAGGCGCCTACCTCTGCCTACCCCTGCATAGGAGCAGTATTATAGTAGTTATATTCTTGTACATAGGGAGCAATATTATAGTAGTTATATTCTTATACATAGGGGCAGTGTTATAGTAGTTATATTCTTGTACATAGGGAGCAATATTATTTGTAGTTATATTCTTGTACAATAGGGGCAGTATTATATAGTTATATTCTTGTAAATAGGGACCAATATTATAGTAGTTATATTTTTACATAGGGCAGTATTATAATAGTTATATTCTTGTACATAGGGGGGAAATATTATAGTGGTTATATTCTTTCATAGGGGCAGTATTATAGTATTTATATTCTTGTACATAGGGGGCAGTATTATAGTAGTTATATTCTTGTACATAGGGGCATATTATAGTAGTTATATTCTTGTCATAGGGGCAGTATTTTTAGTATTTTATATTCTTGTCATAGGGCAGTATTATAGTAGTTATATTCTTGTACATAGGGACAGTATTATAGTAGTTATATTTCTTGAACAGAGGGGACAGTATTATCGTAGTTCTATTCGTGTGGATAGGGGCAGTATTATAGTAGTTATACCCTTGTACATAAGGGGCAATATTAAGCAGTTATTCTTGTAATATTTCTTTTTTAAGTTGTAGTGCTGGAGGGGCTGTAGGATGAATTTAGCTAAAATGAATTTGGAGAGTGGTGCGGTTTTAATTTGAGCTGAGCAGGAGAACCACAAGGCAGACGACACTCGTAGCCATTAGCGAGAGTGGTCAGAGATATGGAGTGATCCGTGGGACTGTCTTTCATGCTTCCGGCCTCCAGGCTACAGTATAAAGGCTCCAGTGTAATTTGTTTCTGCTGCTTATTTGCTGGAAAACGAAATCCTTTGCAGCTTCTACGGTGACGTCACGAGGTCTTTCCCCAGCAGAGGGCAGCCCCAGCACAGGACAGATGTGCGCTCGCTCTGGGCGCCGCTCGCTCATTTCGATTCATGTTTAGTGTATTGGAAGCAGGTATCTGGTCTAGTTTCCATGGAATCCTTTAGTGATGATAAATGCAGATATCAATCCTCAAATCAGAAGCCTCCACATTATTGCAAATATCGTCGTCTACATCAGCCCTGTGTCCGCTGCCGCTATTATCTACACGCCATTTACACGTCACAACTTGACCCTTATCGGAGTCTTCAGAGCCTTACACTTGAACAGTTTTCTTGCTTCCAACAAAAACCTCCAAATCTTGAGCCTTCCTGTGTACCCCGAGCTACCGCTGCCTGCTCGCACATAACACGCCACTTCCTTACCTCCATCCCTCTTCAAGCAAATCCCTCTGTGACATCTCCCCGTCATCCCAGCGCCTCCCTGCCCCCTCCCTGCACACACTGCACCTCTCTATAAATCACAGTCCTTTCCTCAATAAGCCAACGTTTCTCTGGCTTCCTCATGACTTATGTCTCCTGTTCTGCAGCCTCAACATCTCAGGGCTTCTCTTGGTGCCTCCTTAGCTCTCTTTGCCAAATCCCATCGTGGAGTTGTGTCCAAATACAATCCTCAGGATTACCAAACACACAATACTGGGGGGTCCATGGCTGTGAACTGTGTGACAGGAACCGAAATGCATAACCTATAGGTGGCGGATGTGACTGAAGCCAGAGAAGATGCTACTGGGCCAATGGGTTGATGGAGCCACTTGAGTGCACAACACTGGAGGCTTCCTGCTGTCTAGCAATACTATGTGGGTCTCTAATATATGGCGCTGTTATTTATACCTCCAAATAATGCTACTTATTTCATCATTAGGTGGTAGGGGCCCCTCTCATTTTTACATGGGGCACTATAATTCCTAGTCATATCTATGGCTGGTAATTCCTGATGACCAGGTTTGGCCAACACTGACCTCTGGTATCTTTAATTTCTGTCTCCAATTTGTGCCTCTTTTATAAGCTTTGTGGATCTTCCTGTTCACCCAAGCTCCTCACTTGGTTACCTTATCTGTATACCAACATTTGCCCCAAATCTCACTGTCTTCACCAATACCACTTCTGTATAGCCCAAGATCTCAGTCTCCACCAACACTTCTTCTAAATACCCCAACATCTCACAGTCTCCTCCAACACCACTTCTGAATCCACCAAGATCTCAGTCTCCACCAACACTTCTAAATACCCCAACTTCTCACTGTCTTCACTGATACCACTTCTGTATACCCCAACTTCTCACTGTCTTCACTGAACACAACTAAATACCCCAACAACTCACTGTCTTCACTGATAGCACTGATGTATACCCCAACTACTCACTGTCTTCACTGATACCACTTCTGTATACCCCAACTTCTCACTGTCTTCACTGATACCACTTCTGTATACCCCAACTTCTCACTGTCTTCACTGATACTCTGTACCCTTACTTCTCTGTCTTCATGATCCCTTGTACCCCAACTTCTCACTGTCTTCACTGATACCACTTCTGTATACCCAAACTTCTCACTGTCTTCACTGATACCACTTCTGTATACCCAAACTTCTCACTGTCTTCACTGATACCACTTCTGTATACCCCAACTTCTCACTGTCTTCACTGATACCACTTCTGTATACCCCAACTTCTCAATCTCCACCAACACCTCCTCTGATCCATGATCTCACTGTCTACACCAGCCCCTCTTCTGAATACTCCTATATCTTGATGACTCCTTGGCCTGCCGTCCGCCTCCCCTTATCCCAATGACCCATTTTGTTTTTACAATGTAGCCCCTCTTCTGAATACCCCGAGAGGCATTGTCACTACCTCGTTTCTCTCCTGTTTTACAGAACGACACCCACCTTTGCCAATGTCCCTTCCTTTTTACCTCCACATCCCCCTGGTCACGTGTGTACCCTATTGTCCCATCTGATCATCCTTCTTCCTCATTGTATCACTTTGTATTTACAATGTATCTCCTTGATGCTTTCTTCCTTTTTCCCCGATCACATCTGTACCTCATTTTCCTATCATATCTTTCTCTCTCATCGTATACATTTTGTCTGTACATTGTACCTCCTTGATGCCTTCTTTCTTTTTACCCCTACATCCCCTCACATCCGTACCCCATTTTCCCCTCTGACCATCTCTCTCCCACATGGTATCAAATGGTTTTTATAATGTACCCCCTTGATGCCTTCTTTCTTTTTACCCCCCCACAACTCCACTCACATCGGCAGCCCATGTTCCCACCTAAATATCTTTTTCCCTCATTGTTTTCTTCCTTTTTATCCCCACTTCCCTCGATCACATCTGTAAACCATACTTCCCTCTGAACATGTTTGTCCCTCCTTGTATCATTTTGTTTTTACAATGTAGCCCCTCTTCTGAATACCCCTAGAGGCCATTGTCTCTACCTTATTTCTCATGCCACCCCCTCTTGTCCATGTCCCTTCCTTTTTACCCCCACATCCCCCTGGTCACGTGTGTACCCTATTTTCCCATCAGGCCATCTTTATCCCTCACTGTATCATTTTGTCTTTACAATGTATCTCCTTGATGCTTTCTTCCTTTTTGCCCCCATTTCTCCCCGATCACATCTGTACCCTATTTCCCCATTTTTCTTCCTCATTATATAATTTGTTTACATTGTATCTCTTCGATTCCTTCTCATTCCCCCCCTGCACCCTTCCAATAACACCTGGACCCTATTTTCCCCTCTGAACATCTTTGTCCCTCCTTGTATCATTTTGTTTGTACAATGTACCCCTCAATTGTCTCTACCTCATCTTCTCTCTTGCCCATGTTCCTTCTTTTTTACCCCATCATTTAGTCTTTACATTGTACCTCCTTGATGCCTTCTTCCTATTTACCTCCACCCCCCATCACATCTTTAGTCCATTTTCCCCTCTGAACATCTTTCTCCTTTCTTGTATTTTTTTGTTTTTACAATATATCTCTGTGGTGCTTTCTTCCTTTTTGTCCCCACATCCTTCCAATCACATCTGTACCCTATTTCCCCATCTTTCTTCCTCATTGTATCATTTTGTTTTTACAATGTATCTCTTCGATTCCTTCTTCCTTATCCCCCCCCCCCCCGCACCCTTCCAATAACACCAGGACCCTATTTTCCCCTCTGAACATGTTTCCCTCCTTCTATCTTTTAGTTTTTACAATGTATCTCTTCGATTCCTTCTTCCTCTTTCCCTGCACCCTTCCAATAACATCTGTCGCCCATTTTCGCCTCTGAACATCTTGTCCATCCTTGTATCACTTTGTTTTTACAATGTAGCACCTCTTCTAAATACCCCTCGATTGTCTCTACCTCATCTTCTCTCCTGACACCCCCTCTCGCCCATGTTCCTTCCTTTTTACCCCCCTATCATTTTGTCTTTACAATATTTCTCCAGGATGCCGACTTCCTTTTTACCCCCCCCCCCCCGATCATATATAAACCTAATATCTTTCTCTCTCATCTTATAAATTGGGTTTTTACAATGTACCTCCTAGATGCCTTCTTTCTTTTTACCCCCCCCCCATCACATCTGTAGCTCATCCTCCCACCTGAATATCCTTCTCCCTCACTGTATAAATTTGGTTTTTACAATGTAACACCCCAATATTTTCTTCCTTTTTACCCCCACGTCCCACTGGTCACATCCATAGCCCATTTTCCCCTCTGAATATCTTTCTCCCTCCTTGTATCTTTGTTTTTTACACTTGATGCCTGCTTCCTTTTCACTTCCACCCCATCCTATCACATCTATAACCTATTTTCTCATCTTTCTCCCTCTTTGTATCTTTTTGTCTTTACAATATATCTCCTCGAAGCCTTTTTCCTCTTACCTCCACCCCATCCTATCACATCTTTCTCCCTCCCTGTATCTTTTTGTTTTTACAATATATCTCCTCGAAGCCTTTTTCCTTTTACCCCCACCCCATCCTATCACATCTATAACCTATTTTCTCATCATTCTCCCTCTTTGTATCTTTTTGTTTTTACAATGTACCTCCCCGAAGCCTTCTTCCTTTCACCTCCACCCCATCCTATCACATCTATAACCTATTCTCCCACCTTTCTCCCTCTTTGTATCTTTTGGTTTTTACAATGAACCTCCTCGATGCCTTCTTTTTTTTAGGCACCTAAACATGTCCTTCCCCCCTTATTATGACCCCAGCTCTCTCCGAACACCCCAAAATCTTCCAGCCTCTCCTCCTCCAGCTCAGTGTCCCTTCCTACAAGCCCCCTCCATCTTGCTGCCCTCCTTGATCCCATCTATATCTCTTTCTCTATACCTCCCCCAACACCCCCCTACCCCTCCCTTAGCATCTACTGTCTTGTTGTTATTTTCTTCATCTCACCCCCCCCCCCCCCCCCCCCCCCGCGGGTGTCAGATTTTGTTCCACCCTTAAGGACCCTGTTGGTGTCTTCACCAGTGACTGTCGCATCTTTGCTCAGGGAAGCCCAGAGCTTGGCTTCATTGAGCAAAATTTCCTCGCCTCCTCCGTACAGTGGGGGTTAACTCCGAATCTCTCCCATGGGACGTCCTGCAGTCATGAATTATTCATCGGCCCAGACGTGCTTACATTATGGATGGTTTGTGAGAGATGGAGGTGTAGTGACAAACAAGTGTGAAGGGGCAGTGGTGGCACCGCCCGGGCACTAGTGGGGGTAACACCTGTAAAAACATTGAGCCCTGTAAGGTTCTGGCTGCTGGGGAACTAAAAGTCCCAGCATTCCATACACAACAAATACATAACCTATAACCGGCCATAGAGACGCAAGGAATAGATACTGGGTGTTATACCGGCAACATGTAGGCGCTAAGAACCAGCGGAGCGGCAGAGCAGACATTCGCGGTTAGCTGCGGCACAAAAATGCTGAAATTTCTCAAGAGGAAGCGTTAAAGGGATTTCCACCCCCAGATATGTATAATTTATCAGCCTGTTCATTTCATGCTACAAGGATTTTCTTCCCAGCGCCCTCCTGCTCTTGCTTAACAGAGTTTATACCCCCAGGACGAGGTGTTAAGTCCATTATTCCAGAAGTGTAAGAGTAACGGCAGTACTACAAAAAATACTCCTAATCTCCTAGAGATATTCAGGTACTTATGTGATTCAGTGTTATTCTCTGCAGGGTCTTATATGACTGCTATACTTGGTACTGCTGCCACATACTCCAGGATTATTACTTCTTAGTTATTAAGGCTAAGCCTGATACCTCCGCCACATACTCCAGGATTATTACTTCTTAGTTATTACAGCTAAACCTGATACCTCCGCCACATACTCCAGGATTATTACTTCTTAGTTATTACAGCTAAACCTGATACCTCCGCCACATACTCCAGGATTATTACTTCTTAGTTATTACAGCTAAACCTGATACCTCCGCCACATACTCCAGGATTATTACTTCTTAGTTATTACAGCTAAACCTGATATTACCGCCACAAACTCCAGGATTATTACCTCTGACATTACATTCATACTCCAGGGAAATTACATCTAAATTAGGGTTTTTACTCGTTATACTCCTAATATTACTTCCTTACAGCTACTTTTGGTAATACTGCCCATTACCCAAATTACTCCCTTGTTTAACTATACCTGATAAACGCCAGACTCCAGGATTATTTCTCCTTAGTTATTTAAGCATACCGATATAACTGCCCAAAACTCCAGATTATTACTCCATTTTTTTACAGGTAACCTGAATAACCAAATAACTCCGGATTATTGGGGGGCCAAAAAACGTGGGCCATTGGGTTTTGGGGTCGGACTTTTTGGGCCATTGGGTTGATTTCTGGACGTGGCCATTGTTGGGGGTCGGACTTTGGGACTTTGGGTTGGGTTGGCTTTGGGCCCCTTAGTTGATTTTTGGACTGAGGGCCTGGTTGATTCTTTACTGTGCCATTGGGTTGATTTCTTGACTGTGGCCATTGGGTTGATTTCTGGACTATGGCCATTGGGTTGATTTCTGGACTGTGGCCATTGGGTTGATTTCTAGACTGTGGCCATTGGGTTGATTTCTAGACTGTGGCCAGTGGGGGTTTATTTCTGACTGGGCCATGGGTTGATTTCTAACTGTGGGCCCTTGGGGGTTTAAATTACGGACTTTGGGGGCCCTTGGTTTTGGGTCGGACTTTGGGGCCCTTTAGTTGGGGGCAAAATTTGGGCCATTGGGGGGATTTCTTGACTTGGCCATTGGGTTAATTTTTGGACATGGCCAAGGGGTTATTTGGGGCATGGCCATTGGGGGATTTCTGGACATGGGCCCTGGTTGATTTTTTGCTGTGGGGCCATTGGGTTGATTTCTAGACTGTGGCCATTGGGTTGATTACTGGACTTTGGGCCATTGGGTGGGGGTCTGAACTGTGGCCATGGGGTTGAGGACTGGACGTTGGGCAATTGGGTTAGGGTCTGGACTGTGGGGCCATTGAGTTTTGGGGGCTAGACTTTTGGCCCTTGGGTTTTATTTTTTTGGATGTGGGCCATTGATTTTAGTCTGGACTTTGGGCCCCTTATTGAGGTTTTGGGCTTTTGGGCATTGGCTTGAGGGCGGGTTTTGGGGGCCATTGAGTTGGGGGCTACGTGGGGCCCTTGGGTTGACGGACGTGGGGCCATTGAGTTGGGGTCTAGACTTTGGGCCATTGGGTTGATTTCTGGACTGTGGGCCATTGAGTTGAGGTCTGGACTTTGGACCATTAGGCTGAGGTCTGGACTTTGGGGCCATAGGGGAGTCTGGGGCTTTGGGGGATTGGCTTGAGGTCTGGATTTTTGGGCCATTGGGTGAGTCTGACTTTGGCCATTGTTGATTTCTGGACTGTGGGCCATTGGGTTGTGGTCTGGACTGTGGGCCATTGGGTTGAGGTCTGGACTTTGGACCACTGGTTTGGAGATCTGGACTTTGGCCATTGGGTTGGGATCTGGACTTTGGGCCAATGCAGGGCCTTGATTCTTCTCCTTTCCAGCCGTTCAGTTGTAAATTTGCTGCTTGGAATTATTGTCCAGGTGCATGACCCACTTTCGGTCAAGTTTTACCTGTTTTGTAGAGGCGCTACATTTGGCTCTAGAAGACTTTGTCATAGTGGGGAGTTCATGGACAATGACGCAAAGGTGAATGTAAGGTGTCCAGGTCCTGTGGCTAAAAAAAGGAGCCACAATCATTCCCTCCCACTGTGCTAGACAGTAGGTATGAGGGATTTAGGCTGGTTTGCTGGGTTTAATGGCTACACATCTCCACTTTGATCTCATCTGTACAGAGGACATTGTTCTAGAGTCTTGTGGTTTGTTCAGATGCAACATTGCAAACATAGGCCATTCTGCCGTGTTCTTATTGGAAAAAAAGAGGCTTCTCCTGGCCACCCTTCCACACCATCCCTTCTTGTCCGCCCCTTTTCCCATTGTCAATTACCTCAATATTTAACCTGCTAACTGAGGTCTATAGAATCTGAGATTTTGCTTCTGGGTCTTTTTGGTTTCTCTGAGCCTTAGGGTGAATTTGCTGGGACGCCCACTCATGGGAAAATTGTCTACTGTCCTAAATGTTTTCCACTTGTAAATAATCTTTCTCCCAAAAGAATGATGGACTTCAGATTGTTTGGAAATATCCTTAAAGCTATTCCCAGATTGATGGACAGTAACAAAGGCTTCTCTAAGGTCATTGCTGTTATCTTTCCTCCATGGCTTTTTGTTAACACACGCCTGATGCTCCAGACCAGCAAAGTGGCAAAACTTCAGCTTCTATAGAGATGTTCACACTCGCTGATCATCAATTAAGCAGCTCCTGGTGGCTACTTATCCTCTTAATTCCTATGGAAGCAGTAAGGGTTCTTGAAATTATGTACACATGGCATCTGCAATTTGGTCAAGTTTTTGTTTAATAAATAACAACAAGGTGGAATCTGTTGGATGTTGTTCATCTGAGGTTGGATTTACCAGATTTTAAGATCTTCAAAGGACCAGAAGTTTTTTTTATTATGTTCATATACGTAAAAACCATAGAACTAAAAGAAGGTGTACTTACTTTTTCTCATGTAGGCTGACATACAGGATCAATGGGACATGTGACTTGCAGATAAAGACACAAATTCAGGGGTACCCAACTGCATGAGCCCCTCAGAGATGAAGCAGCTCCCACATGGGGTTACCAATTCCTTGTCTTGGGACTTCTCTCCATTTTGGTTTCTGTGGAGAATTAGTTTTTCAGTCTTGAGGGAATATAAAAGCCTATCAGTTCATCCTTGACATGGACAGATATTTGCTGAAGAAAAGAATCACGAAAGCCTCGTTGTTCCAAGCTAAGACTGACACAAAAGTACAGAATTTGATGGCAAATAGAATCATAGAAGCTCTTTAGATGTATCCAGAAAAGGGGAGGACAGGGAACGCAAGACTGGATACTTTTAATCTCAAATAGGTGATGCCCAGCTCAAGGTATGTAGGAAACCTTTGCTTGTTCACAGCTGGATTACAAGGGACACAGTCAGTGTCTAACTGGAGTGCTTGGGGCCCACCAGTGGAGTTGCTTCGTGGAATCCACCAGTGGAGTTGATTCTTGGGGCCCACCAGTGAAGATGATTCTTGGGAGCCACCAGATGATTCTTGGGGCCCACCAGTGGAGATGATTCTTTGGACCCACCAGTGGAGTTGATTCTTGGGGCCCACTAGTGGAGTTGATTCTTGGAGTACACCATTGGAGCTGATTTTTGAGGTCCACCAGTGGAGTTGCTTCTTGGAATCCACCAGTGGAGTTGATTCTTGGGGCCCACCAGTGGAGGTGATTCTTGGGGCACACCAGTGGAGATGATTCTCGGGGCCACCACTGGAGTTGATTCTTGGGGCCCACTAGTGGAGTTTGAATTCCTTGGAGTAAAAACCATATGGAGCTGATTTTTGAGGTCCACCAGGAGTTGGCTCTTGGTAACCACCAGTGGATGATCTTGGGGCCCACCGTGGAGAGGGGATTCGGGGGGCACACCAAGGGGGTGATTCTTGGGGCCACCAGGAGATATTCTGGGGGCCACCACTGGGGTTTTATTCTTGGGCCCACCATCCTTCCATGTTAGGACATCATTTTTTTTGAAGCGTCAAAGGAACCATCATGAAAAACACAGGAACTCTGGATGAAACCAACGGCCCGTCACATGGAGCATTGGAGGGCTGAGGTCCCACTACAATCCAAAGGTCTCTTCCCTGATTATGGACATCGCTAGTTGAAGTGCTCAGGAGTAATCTGCTACGACCAAAAGGAGAAAAAGTAAGAGCGCCTGGCTGCCCAAGGAGTTGACGTGACTCCCTAGAAGAGCACCGGAGGACTCAGCTAAGGAACATTTTAACACTTTTGTCTAAAAGTCTCTCTCACGCCTTTGGACATTGCTAGTTGAAGTGAAGTGTCAGAAGTGAACCATCATAGTCAAAGCAGAAACCAGAAACCCACGCAGGAAGAGCAGTAGCATATGGCTGACTCGTGACCAGACCCGACTATAGGGAGGAACAAAGAAAACTCAGGAGAGTAACATATCACCACTATTGTCTAAATGTCTCTCCCATGCTCATGGGCATCGCTATTTAAGTGGTCAGAAGTGAACCGACATGGCCAAATTGAAAAACCATAAAAGAACCTAGATGTCTAACAACTGGAAGTGACCATCACAAGAAGCAACAGAGGAGGTAATGCTGTAGTAACACTACTGTCTGAAGGTCTCTCCCACACTATTGGACATTGCTATTTGAAGTGAAATGTCAGAAGCGAACCATCATGGTCAAACAAAAAGCCCAGGTAGGAAGAGCAGGATCATGTCGGTGTCTAGAGACCAGACGTGACCATCAGCAGGGACAACAGCAAACCCAGGTGAGTAACATATCACCACTACAGTTTGCAGGTCTCTTCCAATGTTATGGACATCGCTATTTAAGTGGTCAGATGTGAACCACCATGGCCAAAGTGAGGAAGAGAAGGAGCGCCTGGGTTTTAGATGTTACAAACATCTGACTACTTTGTAGAACATTTGCAGCGGATTACAACACAACCGATTTCATTTAGCAAATTGACTTGCTATGCAAGAGACAACGCAACGTTAATGACCAACGTTATCAGGGGCCACATTTCAAATTCAGTTGGGGCAGTGAGCCAAAGAGCTTCATTGGTCAATCAAGTGGAGCCTGGAAATCAGGTGAAGTTGGTTCTTGGAAGCTGGTGGATTCTGGTGACTCTGAATTCTACGGTTGTAGAAGTTGTTTTTTGGAGTCTGGTGGAGCTGGTGTCCTAGTATCTCACCAAGTGGACTCTCTGAATGTATGCACAATGATTGAAGAAGTTGGTTTAGGAATTGGGGTGAAGCATGATGTCCTAATATCTCACCAAATTGGGTCTCTAAATGTATGTCCTATGATTGGTTTAGGAATCTCGAGTCTGGTTCCCAGAATATCGAGGTGACTCTGACTGACATAGTATGGAAACCTTTGGTTGGAGATGTTGGTTCTCGGAGTCTGGTGGAGTCTGGTCCAATCACACTGATGTAAATCTCTGAATGACAAATGAGAGCCTATGTTTGGAGAAGTTATTTTTTTTTGGGGAATCTGGTGAAGCTTGGTGTCCCAGAATATCTTCTAGGTGACTCTCCCAAACGACTTAGTATGGAAGCCTATGGTTGGTTCTTGGAATCTGATGGAGCCTGGTCCAAACTCACCAAGGTGGCTCTCCCATATGACATAATAGGGAAGCCTATGGTTGGAACCTGGTGTCCTAATATCTCCCCAAGGTGACTCTCTAAATGTATGTCCTGTGATTGGTCTCAAAATCTGGTGGAGCTGGTGTCCTAATATCTCACTGAGGTGACTCTTTGAATTTACAGTATGTCCTATGGTTGGAGAAGTTGGTTTTTGGAGTCTGGTGGAGCTGGTGTCCTAGTATCTCACCAAGTTGACTCTCTGAATGTATGAACAATGATTGAAGAAGTTGGTTTAGGAATCGGGGTGAAGCATGGTGTCCTAATATCTCACCAGATTGGGTCTCTAAATGTATGTCCTATTTTTGGTTTAGGAATCTCGAGTCTGGTTCCCAGAATATCGTGGTGACTCTGACTGACATAGTATGGAAGCCTTTGGTTGGAGATGTTGGTTCTTGGAGTCTGGTCCAATCACACTGATGTAAATCTCTGAATGACAAATGAGAGCCTATGTTTGGAGAAGTTATTTTTTGGGGGGGAATCTGGTGAAGCTTGGTGTCCCAGAATATCTTCTAGGTGACTCTCCCAAACGACTTAGTATGGAAGCCTATGGTTGGTTCTTGGAATCTGATGGAGCCTGGTCCAATCTCACCGAGGTGGCTCTCCCATATGACATAATAGGGAAGCCTATGGTTGGAAAAGTTGTTTTTGGGATCTGGTGAAGTCTGGTATCCTAGAATCTCACCGATATGACCCTGTTTCACATGATATAGAAGCCTATTATGGAGAAGGTTTTTTTCGAGGTGAAGCTGGTGAGGCCTGGTCTTCCAGAATCTCACCGAGTTGACTCTCTGAATAACATAGTATGGAAGCCTATACTTGGGTTTTGGAATCTGATGGAGCCTGGTCCAATCTTACTGAGGTGGCTCTCCCATATGACGTAGTAGGGAAGCCTATGGTTGGAGAATTTGGTTCTTGGAGTCTGATGGAGCCTGGTGTCCTAATATCTCCCCGAGGCGACTCTCTAAATGTATGTTCTATGATTGGTTTAGAAATCTGACGGAGCCTGGTCTTCTAGAATATCACTGAGCTGACTGAATGACATAGTATGGAAGCCTATAGTTAGGTTTTGGAATCTGATGGAGCCTGGTCCAATCTTACTGAGGTGGTTCTCCCATCTGATATAGTATGGAAGCCGATGATTGGAGAAGTTGGTTCTTGGAATCTGATGGAGCCTGGTCCAATCTCACCGAGGTGGCTCTCCCATAGGACATAGTAGGGAAGCCTATGGTTGGACAATTTGGTTCTTGAAGTCTGATGGAACCTGGTGTCCTAATATCTCCCTGAGGCAACTCTCTAAATGTCCTATAATTGGTTTAGGAATCTGGTGGGGCTGGTGTCCTAATATCTCTCCGAGGCGACTCTCTAAATGTCCTATAATTGGTTTAGGAATCTGGTGGGGCTGATGTCCTAATATCTCTCCGAGGCGACTCTCTAAATGTACGTCCTGTGATTGGATTAGGACGGAGCTGACTCTCTGAATGACATAGTATGGAAGCTTATGGTCAGAGAACCACTTTTAGCAATGATAGCCTGGAGTTTGGCCAGCACAGCATCAATGCAGCATAACAAGGGGGTTTTATCAGCACCGCAGACGCCTGACGGAGGCCGTGCCCGGTCCCGGAGCACCGGGGTGCAGGGGGGCTACGTATTTGGTCTAGTAATTTGGCTCCAGGACTGTAACGGTGGAGGATGCTCGTTAGGGTTAGCACTAGGGAGGTGCTGAGTGAGAGCCTGAGCATCCCTACAGCTGCTACAAGACAGCTAGATGGAGTGAAAGTGGGAGGGAGGCAGAAAGAGGGGGAAAGGAGCGAAAGTGGGAGGGGGAGAGAGAGACACAGACACAGTATCCTCACAACCAGACACACGCTGCCTGCTTTGTGTCGGGGGGTGGGTGGGTGACGGACCCCTCTAAGGGATTACCTGTAAGGTTTAGAGTCCTGTGTCCCCACCATTTCCCTAAGACACTTCAGGAACCTGAAGCTGGAGAGAGGACAGAAGGACAGAGAGGAGGTGAGCGCTGAAATATAGGTGTGCCGGGAGGGGCATTTGTGCGCGGTGTGGATGGGGCTGGGGTGCATACGCTGATTTGTCTTGTTTTCGGGGGTGGTGGTGGACAGGAGCGGGCGGGAGGTTTGGGACTTGTTGGCGGGGGGCAGGTGTCAGGGTGCGGGGGTATTGCACGCTCTCTCAGGGTGATGCGTTTTTGGGTGCAGGGATGGCAGGGTGCGAGAGAATGATGTCTCATTCTATCCTGGCGCAGCGGAACGGGGAAGCCTGGGCGGAGGAGGGACGGCTCCGGAGTGATTACTGCTTACTACACAAGATGCCGCCACGCTGCGCAGGACGGGCACACATGTACATGGCATGCCGGGCACCGGGGGCGGCACACACACGGTTAACTGCCCATTCATCTCTGCTCCAGGTGAAGAGCTGACTCTGCTCTGCATCCTCATCCTCGCCCTCCCCCTCCAGCATCTCATCTACATTCACATCTAATAGGTCCAGGAGCTGCAGAGCGGAGGCAGAGCGGGTTCACCATGTGTGGCTGCCTGGTGTGAACGGTGCCCGATGTGGGGGGTACATGGGGGAGGGGCTCAGGTGAGAGGAAACCCGGGACATCATGTCTGGGGATGGGGAAATATTAGCTTACACAAAGGGATAAGGGTTTGGGGCAGGAATTTTGGGGCTTATAAAGAAATGGGGGGTGGATAAAATGGAGGGGAATTTTGTTCTGATACAGGAGGGGAGGGGGGGATAAGGGGGAGCGGGGGTCTGGTTCTTATAAAAGAGAGTTTGGGGGGGAGGGTTTCCCGGGGGAACGGGATCTGGTTCTTTTATAAAAGAGTGGGGGGGTGGGTACAGGGGGAGCCCGGGGTCTGGTTCTTATACAGAGAGGGGGGGGAGGATAAAGTGGGCGGGATCTTTCTTTTTTACAAGGAAAGGGTGGGGGGTTTCGGGGGAGCGGGGCTGGGTTTTGGGATACAAAGGGGGGAGGGGGGATAAAGGGTTGGAGGGGAATTTCGGGGGATGGATATGGTTGGTTGGGGTAAAAGGGGTTTTGGGGGGAAATTATAGAAGATGAAAATTGGCTTATATTGGGATTTAAAAGGAAAGGGGGTATATGGAGAGATTTTTTTTTGAGTTAATAAAACCTTGTATCTGGGGGAAACCGGGGGTTTCAGCGCAAAATACTAAATTTTTGGGGGGTTTTTAAGGGTAAAATTTTTTTAACCCCCTTTTTCACTGAAATTTTTTATTTGGGAAAAAATAAAATTTTTTAAAAACTCCAAACCTCGTTCTCCCAGAGGGGGAGTTTTAAAACCAAAAAGAGGGGGAGTTTTTTACAGGATAAAAGGGTGGGGTAATATGGAGAGTTTCGGGGAAAATATAACGGTTATATAAAAAAAAACGGTTAAAGGAAAGATTTATATTAACAAAGTTGGTAAGGGAAAAAAAGAGGGGGTTTTTTATTGGGGGGTATCATATTAAAGGGGGAGCAAAATGGGGACTGATTTTAAAATGGAGGGTTATTTGGGAAAAGGTAAATAAAATAAAAGGGGGGGAATTATAAAGAAACTGTTTTTTAATTTTAAAGGGTTATTGGAAGAGGGGGATAAATAATAATTTTATGGGGAACCCGATATTTAATGGGGGGGGTTTTGGGAAACTGTTTTTTAATGGAGGAGTTATAAAAGGGGAAGGTGATTTAAAAAATGGGGGAGTTATATGGAGAGACGATTAATTTTTAAAAGGATTAAAGGGGAGGGAAGATTTAAAGGGGGAAATTATTTGGTGAAACTTTATATAAAAAGGGGCATATGGAGACTTATATATAATGGAAGGGGTTTTAAAGGAAGAAGCTTTTTAATAAGGGTTATTTGGGGAGAATTTATTTAAATAAAAGGGGCCCATTTGGAGAATGTTTTAAAAATTGGGGAATTATATGGGGGGAAAGATAATTAAAGGAAAGGGGTTTTTATGGAGAGGGTGATTAAATATAAAGGGAGGAGTTTTTAAGAGGGCTGATTATAATTGGGGGAGGGTTTTTTGGGGGGAGACTGATATATAATGGGAGGAGTTATATGGAGAGGCTGATATATATATATATAAAAGGGGTTTAAAATTTAAAAAGGGATATTAATAGGGGGTTTTTGGGGAACTGGGGTTTTAATTGGGGGGGTTAAATGGAAGACTGATATTTAAGGGGGGGGTTAAAATGGGGAGACTGATATATAATGGGAGGAGTTATATGGAGAGACTGATATATAATGGGAGGGAAGGGTATATTTGGGGAGACGATATATTAAAAAGGGAGGAGGTTTTTAGGGAAAACTTTATAAAAAAATAGGGGGGTTACTTTTTAGAGAATATATACAAAGGGAGGAGTTTTAGGAAAATGGGTATTATATATAAAAAAGGGGGAAATTATATGGAGAACTGGGTTATAAATTTGGGGGGGGGTTAAAAGGGGAGACTTTAAAAAAAATAATAAGGGGTTAAGGGGAGCGATTTATAATGGGAGGGTTATAGGGGAACTGATATATAAATGGGGCCTTTATGGGGCTGATAAATAATGGGAAACAAATTATATGGGGAACGATATTTTAAAGGGGAAAGGGGTTTTTAAAGGGGAAGATATATAATGGGGGGAGTTATTTTGGGGGAAAAATAATTTAAAAAAAGGGACTTATATGGAGAGACTGATATATAATGGGGGAGTTAAAATGGAGAAACTGAAAATATTTAAAGGCAGGGGTTATATGGAAAAGACTTTATATATATATATATAATGGGAGGAGTTATATGGAGAGACTGATATATATATATTTTATAATAGGAGGGGGTTTTTGGGGAGACTGAAATATAAAAGGAGGGGTTTATGGGGAAAACCCGAATATATAAAATTTTATATATTTATTTAAAAATAAAAGGGAAAGGGGGTTATAGGAAACTGATAAAAAATGGGGGGGATTAATGGAATACTGGGGGATATAAGTATATAAAAATGGGAAAGGGGTTATAGGAGAACTGATATATAAAAGGGGGAAAAATTTTTGGGGGAAGACTGGGTATATTTAAGGGAGGATTATATGGGGGAAATTTATATAAATGGGGGGGATTAAGGGTGAGACTGAGAAAAATGGGGGGGAAATTATAAAAGATAGAAAATAATTTGGGGGATTATTTGGAAAAACTGATTAAATGGGGGGATTATATTGGGATGAGATAAAATATATTTTATTAAAAAAATGGGAGGAGTTTTTAGGGGGGAAAATGATATATATAAAAAAGGGAGGTTTATAGGAGAACGTATAAAAATAGGGGAAATTATATGGAAAAGACTGGTTTTAAAATATTTTATTTATATATATATTAAATTAAATAAATTTGGGAAGGAGGGTTTTATGGAGAGACATATAAAATTGGGAGGATTTTATGGGGGAGACCTGATTTTATAAATGGGAGGGTTATATGGATAAAAACTTTAAAAGGTATAATGGGAGGAAATTCTATAAAGGGGCATTTGTGAGTTAAAAATAAGGGGGGCTTATAAAGGAAAAAGTACCCAGATTTACAGGGGGAAATTTATATGGGAAAAACTAAAGAGCCAATTAAAACCGGAGGCCTCTTGGGGGTTTCCCCGGGGGCCGGTTAAAATTTAAATAAAGGCTATTGGGCCCCCTTGGGGGGTCTTTTTTCATGTTTCAGATAGGGGGAGGGGGGAGATGTAAAGGGGGATGTGAAGATAAGTGATTAAAAAATAGCAGGGGTGGGGGTTTAAAACCTTTAGGAAGGGAATTTGTTAAAAATTTCCAGCAAATTTCCCCGGAATTTCCAAGGGGATTGGGGGGTCCAGGGCATTGGGGGCGGGGAGGAACGTTATTGAGGATTTCGTATTCCTATCTCCCAAATTTTTTTTGGGTACAATTAAATCCTGTAAACAATGGAATTAAATTAATTTTTTTTCTCCCCCAAAGTCCCAAATTTAAAAACTTCGAAAAGGTTTTCACTTTCCCCCCCCGGGCTATCATTCTTCTATTTTTTAACCATTTAAAATCCCAAATCTTTCTTTCCCTTTTTGGAAAAATCTTTTCTTTCGGGGCTAAACCCCCTTCCTATAACCCTTTTACCAACCCTTTTTCCAAACTTCTCCACTTTCTTCCCTATACCCAGGCAACACCTCCCGCAACACGGGGGCCTTTCCCCCTGAGTTGCGAAACTACTCCCGTTAGCCCACTCGACCCGTTGCTCCCCCCAAGGTTTGGTTTTTTGGTTTTGGAGGAAAACCAGAATGCCCCAGGAGGGAACCTTTTAGAATTTGGGAACCCAAATGTGACCATTTTTAAATCAACCCTAAACCTTCTACCTTTTAAAGAAGGGGCCCCAACCCCCGCCAATTTGGGGGAAACCTCGGCCCCTAAATCTGACCGGCTCCGAAACACGGTGGCCCCAAGCCGCTTCCAATTTTTCCTCGGCCAATCTTTGTCGAAAAGGGTTTTACGCCAAATACCAGCGCTGTGGGAGGCAGAAAACCAAAGGGACTATCTGGTCTTGCCATCTTGGGGCTGTTTCGGGCCCCAAAGTGGGCCCGTCAACATTTTCCTTTTCTTTACCTCATGGTTTTGGAAAACAAACATTTGCAAAAAATTATCATCTCTTTATTGGTTTCCTTTTTCATCATTTTTTTCCTGTCTAACAGGGAGGGGGTGTAATTTAAAAATTTATCGGGCCCCATACAAAAATCCAGATAGGCCCCCAACCCAAGGGCAAAAACGAAAAAAGTAAAATAATAACCGCCATTAAAAATTTAAAAAAAACCCCCTTTTGTATGCCAGATACAAAAGCCCCCTGGGTCGGGGCCCCCTCAAACTCTGGGTCCCATAGCAGTCACCATGGCTGGAAATTTCGGGCCCTGGGGAAAAAGGGCCCAATTTCCCCCTGTTTCCCTTTAACATTACAAAAGAGTTGTTTTGTATTTGGGGTTCTTGGGAAAAAGGGAGATATGCGGGGGAAGTGGGGCCGGGTGGTGGGCGAGTGTGCTGATCGACCCATTTATCTCTTTTTTTATTTACCAAACAAAAACCCCTTTTAGCACCGGGGTTGATTTTTATTCGGTTTTCCTTTGGTGCGGTTTTGAAATCCACCGGAAAAGCTTTTGGGGTAAAAAAAAACATTGCGCCCGGGGAAAAACCGGAAAAAAAACAGAAAACGGGTTCAGGGAAAAAGGCCCCGGGGGGGGATCGTAGCCGACAAAAGGGTACCCTTTTTCCCCGGGGCCCTGACTTTTGGCGTTCTGAAACGAAGAAAAAGGAAATAAAAAGGACAAAAGGGAAACCAACACCCCGAATAAATTTTCAAGAAAGGCAAAGGGGCAACAAAATTCAGAAAGTTCATCCCAAGGGGCACGGCCCCCGATGGCGATATTAAAGGGCTTCTACACCACCGATTTTGAGGAAGGGAAAACCAGGAAGGGAATTTTCACTAAGAGGATTTGGGGAAGGGAAAAAAAGTTTAAAAGAAATAAAACATGTAATCAGGGGAGGATGGGCCCCCAAAATAATTTTGGGGAAAAGGGCCCGCCAACAGGGGTAAAAACATAAAACCCCAAGTGGGGGGGCAAAAGGGGGTTTGGGGGGGTAAGCACGGCCGTGGGGGAAAGGGAAAGGGACGGGCCCTAGGGGGGGGAAGGCCCGCCTTTTGGGGGAATAGCAACGGTTTAGGTGGGGGAAGGGCATAACCCCAAGGGGGGAAGCATCACCCCAAAGTGGGGGGTTTGGGAACCCCGGGGTAGGGGGGGGAACCGGCCCTAGGTGGGGTAAGCACCGTATTAAAGGCATAAAACCCCAAAGGGGGAAAGGGATCACCACAAGTGGGGGAAAAAACGGGCCCTAGGGGGAGGGGCACCCCGAGGGGGTAAACACCCTAGGTTGGGGGAAAGGGGCGGCCCAGGTGGGGGGAAACCCACCGACCCCCAGGGGGGGAACACGGCCCAGGTGGGGGAAACCCTTAGGTGGGGAAAAAAGCATCAACCAAGTGGGGGGAAGGCCCTCACAATGGGGGGAAAGGGGCCAACCCTAGGGGGGGGAAAGGGGCGGCCGTAGGTGGGGGAAGGCGCGGGCCCTAATGGGGAGGGACCCGAGGTGGGGTTTAAACACGGCCGTAGGTGGAGGGTTTCCCCCCGGGGAGGGGGGGGAAGCCCCCCGTAGGGGGGGTAAGCAAGGGGGTATTTGGGGGAAAACATAACCCCAAGTGGGAAGCAAACAAACCCAAATGGGGGAAGGCGAGGCCCCTATGGGGGGGAAAAGGGGCCCGGCCGTTAAATTGGGGGAAGGGGGCGGCCTAGGGGGGGGAAGGCACCGGGGCCCTAGGTGGGGGAAAGGCACGGCCAGGGGGGGGAAGGGGTCGGGGTTAAAGGGGGGGAAGGCCGGCCCCTAGGGGGGAAGGCGCGGCCGGAGGGGGGGGAAAGGGCCGGCCGTTTGTTTGGGGGGAAAGGGCGGGGTAAATTTGGGGGGGGGGCCTCGGGCCCCAAAGGGGGAAGGAAGGCGTGGGCATGGGGGGGGGGAAAGGGGCCCGGCCCTAGGTGGAAAGGGGGGGCAAAGGCCGTAGGGGGGGAAGGCCGCCGGCCCCAGGTAAAAGGAAAGGGCCAAAGGCCCGGGTTAAAAGGGGGGGAAGGCCCCGGGGTTTTTGGGGGGGGAGGCACGGCCGTAGAGGAGGAAAAACAAAGGGCCGGGAGGTTTGGGGGAAGGAAAGGCCCGGGAGGGTTTGGTTTAAGGCACACCGTAAGGTTGGGAAAAAGGGGGTCATAGCCCCCTGGTGAAAGCCCCCATAACTATAAGGTGGAGAAAAAATAGTGGGGGAAAGGGGGGGAACGCTTAAAAACCCAAGGTTTGGGGGAAAACCACGGGTGAATGGGGGAAAGGAATTGCTGTAGGTTGAGGGGCAAAATTTTGCCAAAGGTTTGGGGAAAGCAAAAAGGGTGTTAGGTGTTGGAAGGCACACCATTAAAAGGAAAAGCGGAATCCTTTAAGGTTTTTGGGGAAACAAATTGCGGGGAGGTAAGGAAAGGGCAAAAAATAAAACCCGGGAGAGAAAAAAAAGTAGGGGGGGGGAAAAAAAACACGTGGCGAGGAAAGGGAGACAAGGGCTATGTTCACACATCTGATTTAGATGCTTATTTTTAAGCACTGAATTTCCCCCTCCCAAATTTTCAGTGTTCAAACGAAAATTTTTTAGGGAGATTGATTAGCTTTTTTTCCACGCGGGGGTTTTTTTGCCATTAAAAAAAAAGAAAAAACTAAAAAAAAAAAGCTCAAAAAAATCACCTCAAAACCCCCTTTTGAAATCTTTGCTTAGGGGTTTTTCACAACCCGTGTTTTTTTTAAACTTTTTCGGGGGGGTTCGACGCCAAACATACCTCCTCCAAAACAGCATAAAAAAAATTTCTATTTAAAAACCCCGTTCCTTTCCCTTTTTAAATTTCCCTTTTTACAAAAATCATTGTTTTTCAACCCCAAAAAAGATTTTTTACCGCTTATTTTTCACGAGGGAAAAAATAATGACGGGGAAATTTTTTTTTTTTGGGGTTTTTTGGGAATTTAAAATGGCCCTTTTGGGGAAAAAAACAAACTTCAAAAAAGCTCCAAAACCCCCACCCCATTAAAGGAAATTTTGTCCTTAAGTGGGCCCCGATTTTTCCTTGTATCCCTTTGCAAACCAATCAGAAACTCATAGAAACCCCAACATAGCCCAAAAAACCCCCAACAAGCTCAAAAGCACCCCAAACATAGCCCCCAAAGAAAAAATAGAGGGGGGTCAAATTTTTGCAAAAAATCCAAAAGCCCAAAAAAAAACCAATCAGAGCTCAAACACAAACCAATCAGGGGCCCAAAGCAACCAATCAGAAAAATCAGCTTTTCATTTTATTTACTCGTGGAAAAAATGAAAACTGCATCTCATTTGGGTTTTTATGGGCTCTTGTTTAGTTTAAATAAAAAAATTTGATTGGTTCCCCTATGAAACTCCGGTTTTGGGTGCTTAATGAACTTTTATTGGTTAATAGGGGGCCTAAAGGGCCTGATTTTAATTTTTCTATAGCTTGGTTTTGGGTTTTGCTATGGGCTTAATTTTGGGTTGTTTTGGGCTTGGTTTGGGATGAACCCCTGGGTTTTAAATTCTATGGGGAATTTTGATTTTTTGATATGACTACTTGATTAGTTTCTATGACTCTGATTTTTGGTTTTAAAAAGGGGGTTTTTGATTTTTTGCTATTGGTTTTTGATTTTTTGGTTTCTATGAGTCTGTTTGGTTTTTCTATTTAAAGGAACTTTTTGAATTGGGTTTACTATTGGCTCTTGGAGTCGGGTTAGTTTTCTATGAAACTCCCGATTGGGGTTTCTATGGGGGGCTGATTGGGTTTTAAAAAACCTGGGATTTTTTATAGCTCTTTAATTGGGGGCAAAGGGCTCTGAGGGAATTTGCTATGAGCTCTGATTTTCAATTTGGGGTCTGGGTTGGTTAAAAAAAGCTCTATTTTGGGTTTTTAAAGAGCTTCTTGGTGGTATCTTGGTTGCATAGGGGGTTTTTTTGCTATGGGCAACAAAAAAAATTTACCCTTTCTACTTGGGGGCCCGGGTTTGAGAAAAGAGGTTTCAGGAAATAAAAACAAAGAAAATCCGGGTTTTTGGTTTGGGGAAGGTAAGGGGCCGGATGGAAAAAAAGGATTTATTACAAAAGTTGGGGTCAGTAGTGGGGAAGGGGTTTGAAAAAATACGGAAAGGTTTTTTGGGGGAAGGGTTAAAGGGGGTAAAGGGTGGACAAAATGGAGGGAAAAGGATGTTGGGGGGAAAGTGTGAGGGAAGCCAATGGGGGACCCAAAAAATTAAATTTTTTGATTGGGGTATATGTGGAGGGGGCCATTGGGACAACAATTTGGGGAAAGGATGTAGGTGTGATGTGATTTGGGGGAGGGGCCCTTGGGTTTTTAAAAATGGGGGGGAATTTTTTGGGGGGTTGTGGGGAAAAGCCCCTGGGGGGGACAACAGGAGGGATGAGGGGTTTAAAGGGGGATGTGATGGAAGGGGCCATTTGGGGACAACATGGGGGGGAAAGGATGGGTGGGTTAGGGGGTGGAAAGGGGTTTACAACAATTAAGGGAAAAAAAATGAAAAAAGGTGATAATGGGGGAGGCAAGGGTTTCAACATTTAAAGATGGATATTAAAATGATTAAAAGGGGGAAAGGCCCTCCGGGGAAAACATAGGGGGGGGATTATTTGGTGATTTTGTGGGGAGGCAAAGGGTGACAACATGGGGGGATGGAGAAGGGGGGGAAAAAGATGGAGGGGGCCTTGGGGGACAACATGGGGGTTGGGTTTATAGGGAAGAGGAAAGGCCATTGGGGGTAAACATGGGAAAGGGGAAAAAGATGGGTTTAAGGGTGGAAGGCCATGGGGAAAACCCTAATGGATTTGGGTTGTTGTGGGGGGGGGAAGGGGACCAAAATGGAGGGATGGAAGATGGGTGGTTTGGGGGAGGGCCCTGGGTGGACAACATGGAGGAAACGCTTATGGGGGGGATGTTGGAGGACCAAAGGGGGGGAAAACAGGAAAAAGGGGGAATGTGGGTGCATAGGGGAGGCCATTGCAACTTGGGGGGGGGATGTGGGGGGGTTGATTTAAAGGGCCATGGGTTTACAAATGGAAAGGTTTGGGTGATGGGTTTATTAAAAGGAGGGGATTTAGTGAAACAAGGAAGAAGGGAAAAGGGGGGATGTGATTGGAGGGGCCTGGATGACAACATTGGGGAAAAGGTGGGATGGGTTGTTGGGTGGGGGAGGGCATGGGGTGGGCAACCCTGGAGGGGTTGGTTTTATAAAAGGGGGATGATTGGAGGAGGCAACAATGGGTTGACAACAGGGAGGGGGGAAAATTTGGGGGTGATTTGAAGGGGGAAAACCATTGGTGGAACCAACCATTGGGGGGAGGGATCATTGGGGGATTAAAGGATGGAGGAGGGCCCCGGGTGACAAACAGGAGGGATTGGGATGGTTGATATTAAAGGAAAGGGGGCCATGGGTGACAACAAAAAGGGAGGGAGGTTTATGGGTTGGAAGGAGGGGCAAAAGGGTGACCACATTTGATGGGATGGAAAGAACGGGATATGGAAAGGAGGTTTAAGGGGAAAAACAAAGGGGGAGGATTTTTAGGGAAATGATAGGGGGGAAGGCCCCTTTTTTTTGACAACATTAGGGGTGGATGGGGTATGGGGAAAACCAGGGGGGGCTGGATTTGGTGGGGAGGTTATGGGGGAAAAAAGGGGGGGTTTGGATGATAGGTGATGATGGAGGAGGCCATGGGTGACAACATGGAGGGATGGATGATGTGATGGAGGAAGCCAGGGGTGACTGGATGATGGGTGATGATGGAGGAGGCCATGGGTGACAACATGGAGGGATGGATGATGGGTGATGTGATGGAGGAGGCCATGGGTGACAACATGGAGGGATGGATGATGGGTGATGTGATGGAGGAGGCCATGGGTGACAACATGGAGGGATGGATGATGTGATGGAGGAAGCCAGGGGTGACTGGATGATGGGTGATGATGGAGGAGGTCATGGGTGACAACATGGAGGGATGGATGATGTAGCACAGACATTCTAATACTTCTGCAATGCTATGAATTTTCTTCACTATTACTGATCCTTTTTCCTTTTCCCCCAGTCCCGTAACAGCCTCCAACAAGGGGATGTGGACGGGGCCCTCAGACTGGGGCGTGTGGCCAAGCTGCTAAGTATTGTGGCGTTAGTGGGCGGCCTCCTGATCATCACTGTGTCCTGTGTCATCAACTTTGGAGGTGAGTGATCAATACAGAAAAGTCCCATACAGTGCAGAGTGTATGCTTATATGGGGGTACACAGGATTACACAACAGTGATAGATAGATTAGATTGGGTAGGTAGATAGATATGAGATAGATAGATATGAGATAGATATGAGATAGATAGATAGATAGATAGATAGATAGATATGAGATAGATAGATAGATAGATAGATAGATATGAGATAGATAGATAGATAGATATGGGATAGATAGATAGATAGATAGATAGATAGATAGATATGAGATAGATAGATATGAGATAGATAGATAGATAGATATGAGATAGATAGATAGATATGAGATAGATAGATATGAGATAGATAGATAGATAGATATGAGATAGATAGATAGGAGATAGATAGATAGATAGATAGATAGATAGGAGATAGATAGGAGATAGATAGATATGAGATAGGTAGGAGATAGATAGGTAGATAGGAGATAGATAGATAGATAGGAGATAGATAGATATGAGATAGGTAGGAGATAGATAGATAGATAGATAGATAGATATGAGATAGATATGAGATAGAGAGATATTAGATAGATAGATAGGAGATAGATAGATAGATAGATAGATAGGAGATAGATAGATAGATAGATAGGAGATAGATAGATAGATATTAGATAGATAGATAGATAGATAGATAGATAGATAGATAGATAGATAGATATGAGATAGATAGATAGATAGATAGATAGATATATAGATAGATAGATATGAGATAGATAGATATTAGATATGAGATATGATAGATAGATAGATAGATATGATAGATAGATAGATAGATAGATAAATAGTTAGATAGATAGATAAATAGGATAAGATAGAGATTGGACAGATATACAAATTAGATAGATAGATATGAGATAGATAGATATGAGATAGATAGATATGAGATAGTTTGATAGATAGATAGATATGAGATAAATAGATAAATATGAGATAGATAGATAGGAGATAGATAGATAGTTAGATAGATAGATAGATAGATAGATAGATAGATAGATAAATAGATGATAGATATGAGATAGATATGAGAGATAGATTTGAGATAGATAGATAGATAGATATGAGATAGATAGATAGATATGAGATAGATAGATAGATATGAGAGAGATAGATAGATAGATAGATAGATAGATAGATATGAGATAGATAGATATGAGAGAGATAGATAGATATGAGATAGAGAGATAGATAGAGAGAGAGATAAGAGATAGATATGAGACAGATAGATAGATATGAGACAGATAGATAGATATGAGACAGATAGATAGATATGAGACAGATGGATAGATATGAGACAGATAGATAGATAGATATGAGAAAGATAGATAGATAGATAGATATGAGACAGATAGATAGATATGAGATAGATAGATAGATAGATAGATAGATATGAGAGAGAGAGAGATAGATAGATAGATAAATAGGATAAGATAGAGATTGGACAGATATACAAATTAGATAGATAGATATGAGATAGATAGATATGAGATAGATAGATAGATAGATAAATATGAAATAGATAGATAGATAGATAGATATGAGATAGATAGATAGGAGATAGATAGATATGAGATAGAGAGATATTAGATAGATATGAGATAGATAGATATTAGATAGATAGATATGAGATAGATATGAGATATGATAGATAGATAGATAGATAGATATGGGATAGATAGATAGATAGGATAAGATAGAGATTGGACAGGTATACAAATTAGATAGATAGATATGAGATAGATAGATATGAGATAGTTTGATAGATAGTTAGATAGATAGATATGAGATAGATAGATATGAGATAGATATGAGATAGATAGATATGAGATAGATAGATATGAGATAGTTTGATAGATAGATAGATAGATATGAGATAGATAGATATGAGATAGATATGAGATAGATAGATATGAGATAGATAGATAGATATGAGATAGATTGATCGGAGATAGATAGATAGATATGAGATAGATAGATATGAGATAGATAGATAGATAGATAGATAGATAGATATGGGATAGATAGATAGAGAGATAGGAGATAGATATGAGATAGATAGATATGAGATAGATATGAGATAGATATGAGATAGATAGATATGAGATAGATAGATAGAGAGATAGGAGATAGATAGATAGATAGATATGAGATAGATAGATAGATATGAGATAGATAGAGAGAGATAAGAGATAGATATGAGATAGATAGATAGATGGATAGATAGATATGAGACAGATAGATAGATATGAGATAGATATGAGATAGAAAGATAGATAGATATGAGACAGATAGATATGAGATAGATATGAGATAGATAGATAGATATGAGATAGAAAGATAGATAGATAGGAGATATGAGATAGATAGATATGAGATAGATAGATAGATATGAGATAGATAGATAGATATGAGATAGATAGATAGATATGAGATAGATAGATATGAGATATGAGATAGATAGATATGAGATAGATAGATAGATATGAGACAGATAGATATGAGACAGATAGATAGATAGATATGGGATAGATAGATAGATATGAGACAGATAGATATGAGATAGATAGATAGATAGATATGAGACAGATAGATAGATAGATAGATAGATAGATATGAGACAGATAGATAGATATGGGATAGATAGATATTAGATAGATAGATAGATAGATAGATAGATAGATATGAGACAGATAGATAGATATGGGATAGATAGATAGATAGATAGATAGATATGAGACAGATAGATAGATAGATAGATATGAGATAGATAGATATGAGACAGATAGATAGATATGGGATAGATAGATAGATAGATAGATAGATAGATAGATATGAGATAGATATGAGACAGATAGATAAATATGAGATAGATAGATAGATAGATAGATAGATATGAGATAGATATGAGATAGATATGAGACAGATAGATAGATAGATAGATATGAGATAGATAGATAGATAGATATGAGATAGATATGAGATAGATAGATATGAGATAGATAGATATGAGACAGATAGATAGATATGAGATAGATAGATAGATAGATAGATATGAGATAGATAGATAGATAGATAGATATGAGGGCAGAAGATAGATTGAGATAGATGATATGGACCCGATATAGATATGAGATAGATAGATATGTGATAGATAGATATGGAATAGATAGATAGATAGGAGATAGATAGATAGATAGATAGATAGATATGAGATAGATGGATAGATAGATATGAGATAGATATGAGATAGATAGATAGATAGAGAGATATGAGATAGATAGATAGATAGATATGAGATAGATATGTGACAGATAGATAGATAGATATGAGATAGATATGTGACAGATAGATAGATAGATAGATAGATAGATAGATATGAGACAGATAGATAGATATGAGATAGATAGATAGATATGAGATAGATAGATAGATAGATAGATAGATAGATAGATAGATAGAGATAGCCACATCTCGCCATTAATCAGGCACAGCTCAGCGCTCCCTCTTAGTCCTGCCGTGTCTCTGTAGTGCGGGCACAGGGTTGGCCGCCGGTGGCAGCAGGCAGTGGAGCGTGACAGACAGAGACGGGCACAGGACACGCTTTCTCTCTTGTGATTTCACTTTCCATCAATCTCTCTTCTTTCCATCCTTCCGCGGCCTCGTCTCCTTCTCAGGCTCTTATTACACTCGGTTAAACGTCGCCCCGATGGTATCACCCCCGGGGCAGCGCTCAGACCTGCTCTTTAATCCACAGCTTCTAGTATGTATAATGCCCGGGGTCTTCTGGCTCGGAGGGCTGAGGACAAGTTGTGGGGGGCTCATGTGCGTCTGAAGAGGACCTGCTATAGACCGCACCCTTGGGTACTTTTTGTGCAGATACAGATTGGCAACTCTTCCTTTTTGAATTAGACACAGATTAACTAATTTTTCTAGTTATGTTTTAAAGGCAGCCTTAGAGAGCGGGGGAAATCCTCGGTGGGCCACTGGGCATGTCGGGCCACTGAGAATAGCAGGCCTGGGTTGCTTTTTAAGGGGAAAGGCAGAAAGTAAGAGGCATGTGCAGTCATATAAGCTGTACAATAAGCCCAAAGATTTAGCTCCACTGGGGGGGGGCCCCAAAAACCAATCCAGGTGGACCCAAGAATCATCTCTGTGGTTGACCCAAGAATCGATCCCCTGGGGGCCCAAGAATCATCTCCCCCTGGTGGGCCCAAGAAACATCTCCACTGGTGGGCCCCAAGAACATCTCCCCGGGGGCCCCAAGAATTATCTCCATGGGGGCCCAAGAATCATTCCACTAGTGGGCCCCAAGAAAATTTTCCACTGGTGGCCCCCGAATCATATCCACTTGGGGCCCCCCGATCATCTCCCCCTGGTGGCCCAAAAATTCATCTCCACGGGGGGCCCCCCGAATCCCCGCTGGTGGCCCAAGAATCTCTCCATGGTGGCCCAAAATATTCCAGGTGGCCCCAAGAACATTCCATGGTGGCCCCCGTCATCTCCCGGTGGCCCCCCAAAAATCATCTCCAGGTGGCCCCAAAAAAACATCTCCACTGGTGGCCCCAAGAAAATCTCACTGGTGGTCCCCGAATCATCTCCATGGTGGGCTCAAAGAATCTTCCACTGGTGGGCCCCGAATCAACTTCCTGGTGGCCAAGAAAACATCTCCCCTGGTGGGGCCCCCGAATCAACTTCACTGGTGGCTCCCGAATCATCTCCAGGTGGGCTCCAAGAAACATCTCCACTGGTGGGCCCCCAAGAATCATCTCCACTGGTGGGCCCCCAAAAAATCAGCTCCCTGGGGGGCCCAAGGATCATCTCCACTGGTGGGTCCCAAGAAACATCTCCCCTGGTGGGCCCGGAAAAACATTCCACTGGTGGGGCCCGGAAATCATCTCCATGGTGGGCCCGAGGACATCTCCCCTGGTGGGGCCCCAAGAATCATCTCCCCTTTGGGGCCAAGAATTTCTCCCCGGTGGGCCCCAAGAAATCATCTCCCCTGGTGGGGCCCCAAAAATTTTATATCCACTGGGGCCAAAAATCATCTCCACTGGTGGGCCCAAGAATACTCCATGGTTGTCCCCGAATCATCTCCACTGGTGGTCCCCGAATCATCTCCCCGGTGGGTCCCAAGAATCATTCCATGGGGGGTCCCAAGAAACTCTCCATGGTGGGCCCCAAGAATCATCCCCCCTGGGGGGTCCCCAAAAATCAACTAACTGGTGGAACCAAAAATACCTCCCGGTGGTCCTCGAGAATGATCTCCCTGGTGGGCCCAAGAATCACCTCCACTGGTGGACCCAAGAATCACCTCCACCGGTGGACCCCAAAAATCACCTCCACCGGTGGACCCCAAGAATCCCTCCACTGGGGGGCCCCAAAAATCACCCCCATGGTGGCCCCAAGAATCCCTCCACTGGTGGGGCCCCCAAAAATCACTCCACTGGTGGGCCCGAGAATCCCCCATGGTGGCTCGAGAATCCCTCCCTGGGGGCCCCCAAAAATCACTCCACTGGTGGACCCAAGAATCACCCCTCCGGGGTGGACCCAAAAATCCCTCCCCGGTGGCCCCAAAAATCCCCCTCCATGGGAGCCCCAAGAATCCCCTCCACGGGTTTTGGCCCCAAGATCTCCCCATGGGAGCCCCTTATTCACCCCAATCCAACACTGTTAAAGGCTCATTTATGGGTCGTAGATTGACTGCCCAATATGTCACTTACGAGTGCTGCAGTTTGTTCCCCAGAGCTGCCATTCCTATTCTAACTTGGGCTGAACAGTTGTACACATTGTCAGCCATTCTGGAGATGATAGAAAGGACTCTTTGGTGCACATTTGATGCACCCATTTCTTGCTCATTCCTTCCCGCATCCCTTTCCACGACTGTCAGTGTTGTTTATGTTACAGTAATAGCAATTTTGGGGCTACAAAAGCATCAGAATTCATAGAAAATAGGAAGCTATACCCACGCTGAGGCTGGAAGGCCACATGAGAGCCCACGTCAACCCCAGGAGTGAGCTCCTCGAGATTCCATTTTGTGTCAATGTGAACATAGTGAGTTTAGGCCAGTGCGAAAAGAAACCCATTTTACCCCTCCTGTCTGTTCCGACTGAAAAAGATACCCCATGGAGAGTCAAGCTAGCACAATTTAAGTCGAATTGATTCTTGGTCCTCTTATCCCCCACGCTCGATGCCACTGGGCCCCGTCTGTGGTCTTCTACTGTCGCAGACACATCCTTGCTGGGGAGAGGGCTCTGAATAATGCATAAAAATACAACAAAAACTAAAATACATTAAACGTCATCACAGTTCAACAACAAATAGTCCAATGCATCTAAAGGAAAAATAAAGTAATAAATTTTGTGTTTCAGTACCTATGCAGAGCTATGTAGATGGGGGGGAAGTAGTCGGTGTCTCTATAAGATTATAGTGGGGGAAAAAGTCGGTGG